>CAKAOH010026900.1:16094-35458 GCA_916701665.1 Sebastiscus tertius | reverse complement strand
TCAACAGGGGGGGGGGGGGTACATATTAATCGGGGATCTGGGGGTCCTCCCTCAGGAAATTTTGAGCATCAAACATTTAATTATTTCCTGCTTTCTGGTGAATTATTTTGTACCAATTGCTGCCTTTTCTGCATCACATTATGGTGGAAAAAAGAAAACACAAAATTCAGGCGCTTTGAGTCGGGGTGCATCGCCCTTTCGGGGTTTATTTCATAGCAATGACCCACTAGCTCTACATTATCCCGCTTATTACACTACTTACTTAAGAAATCAGTAATTTAGTCTGTTATACATAGCAACAGTCTGCTATAAAGAAATAACAGACTATAGAACGCCGTGATTGACCAATCAGAATCGAGTATTCAACAAAGTAATAAACCTGTAGCCTGAACCTGTAATTGTTTGTCCCCTGTCATATCAGGCAAGTTCACAAAATCTAAAAACAATAATAATAGGCCTAATAATTTTTTTTTGTCTATTTTTTGGGAGGACAGGGGGTCTCTAGGGGAGATAGCAGATTAGCTGTGTATATATATATATAAATTGTGACAGTGTATAAGGGCTTACAACATTATGATGGAAGTATATGATGGCCATTCCCATGCTCTATTATGTCTCATAAGTTGTTGCAGCAATTTTGGGTTTGCAAAAAACTGCATGGTTTTTGCCCAAAACTGCATGTGATTATCATAAAGTGGGCATGTCTGACTTGTGGGTACCTATAGAACCCATTTTCATTCACATATCTTGAGGTCAGAGGTCAAAGGACCCCTTTGAGAATGGCCATGCCAGTTTTTCCCTTGCCAAAATTTAGCCTCACTTTGGAGCATTATTTAGCCTCCTTCCCAGACTCCTAAAAACAGTTTAAGAGAGAGAGAGAGAGCGAGAGAGAGAGAGAGAGAGAGAGAGAGAGAGAGAGAGATCATTTCTTAATTGTGTTAAACAGAAGCCCTTTATAAAGTGGGTATTTATAATCCCCGTGGAAATCACATTACCATGCAAATGTAAGAAGTTTAGTCCAATTTGGGATTTGTAGGATCATTAAAGTGTGTCTACTGAGTCTGAAGTAAGCAGCACTGGACTACATCATCAATTAAGCTGAATTAATAGCCTAAAACAATTTGTATCAAATCAAAAACAAGATGCCAGAAACTTAACATCATATTGTCAACAAAACAAAAGACACAGATTGTGTAATGAGTTCATTCTGGACCTTTATTGTGGCGCTCACAGATTAGCGTTTGATTAGTTTCCTGCCACTACAGAGAGGTACAATCACATCTATGAAACCGTTTCAGGAGAAGTTTGAATGTGAAACTCTCTTTTAAGGAATAAAGACTGAGAGAGATTGTTGTGCCTTTGAAATGAAACTGCTGTTATTTATCAAAAGGTTCATACCTGTCTGTAATCAGAAATAGCCCCGGGCTCTATTTCCATCTCATCTTCCGAATGGATTAAAAGACAGAGGAAAGGACTTTGAAGCTGGTGTATCTCAAAAAGGATGGCACCATATTATGATCTAAATAAGGAAGTAATAACACCGTACCTGATGGTGGGCTTTGATCCTGAATATATGCCAGTTTCCTCTCATAAAAGCAAACTCAGAAGAGGTTTATATATCTTTTCTCATTGTGAGATGTATAGAACAACTTTCTTTATATATATTTATAAAGGAATTTGCAACTTTTAGACTGAAATCTTCATTTTATTTCTGTAATCCCTTTAATCCCTGCCCATCATCTGTCCAGTAATCATTTCTTCTGATGGTTGACATCATGGATGTTTGAGAGTGACCAGGTTTAGAGATTACAGATGTGCTGGGACTTGTTATTTGCTATATGAAATGTGACCTCTTCCTCTCCCTCAGAGACTAAAGCACAAACAAGGCCCAACCATGTTTTCCCTTCCAAAACATAAACATATGACTTAAGTATATCACCACATTGTCATCCTTAATCTATAATACTTTTTTAATCAACGGTCATGAAAACCAATCACATTGAAAACAGTCTCAAGCTCAATCTGTTTTTTTTTTTTTTAACTTTAAAAGCTATATTCAATAATTATTTCCCTTAATCTACTCTATCAATGTGAGATAGAGATATATGAAAGTATTGCACATTGCGCTTTCACTATACGATAAAAAAAGAATTCATTATACGATATTATTGCGATATCTATAGAAAATTTGAACAAAAAAAATCAATCAAATTCATCTTTAAATTTATTTATTGTGCATTTTTTCTCTTTTTTGGCAAATGAATGACACTCAAAATATGAGTGTAGGGAGGTGGAGAGAGACTCTGTAACAATAACTGTATAAAATGATTCAAGATGATTATTTACATGATATCATCATATGAGTATTATTAACACCAAATCAATATCTCATTTTTAAATATCACGGTTATTGTTAATACCGGTATATCGTGACACCCTAATTGCACATATAATATCATATTTCTACAGTAAATTTAGTATTTTTTTTACCTCATAGATTCATGTTGATTTTATGTTTTGTACTATTGATATTTTTTGTGACGCACATGTTGAAAAATGTGTGATCAGCACAGTAAAGGCAGACCTATTACGCAACAGTGACACATCTTTTTGTCTGAAATGACAGCAAAGCATTCAGCATACTGTAGAGACTTAATATGAATACGACCGTGTGATCCTTTAAGACGTTAAACACATAAAATGGGATTCTACACAGCAGTTCATAAACATCATCCGCTTTAGGTTTCACTCATGAATGTATGAAAACACGCGCACTAATAGACACACTCAGGTGAGCATGTGTGGTGTCGAGGTGTCCGTGTCGCTGTGTTTTCTTAGCCGGTGTCAGACAGGATGACCACACGGAGCAGGAATCAGGGCTGTTTCCTCTAACTGCTCCCGGGGGTCTTCAGTGTCAACACACACTCTCTCCTTCACTCACAAACTGGTCTTTGGTCTGTGCTGATATTATTTATTCAGTCATCAGAGAAATCTCTCTTTTACTTTTGCTTTCTTAGACCTCCTTTTCCTTTTCTCTCCCATTTATCAACCACTATGTCCTTTCTCTCAAGGTTTCAACGTGTCAGTCAGGAATACCAAAGGACGAGTGAGATGCTGTTTATGGTGACGTCCACTTTTACAGAGTTTTACAGAGACATTGTTAAAGTTTTAGTGTGCCGTGAGATTTTAGTTTTAGTGAAATTGCTGAGAAAGAAATGAGAAGAGAGAGAGAGAGAGAGAGAGACAGTTTTCCAGCATGTAGTTTGAGCTCTAAATCGGCAGCCTCCAGTCTCTCAGATCTGGGTCGTCTTCCAACATGGCAGGAATTTTCTCCCCTTTCTTCTTTTCTCTTTTTCTATTCCTTCTGTCTTTCCTCTTCCACGTCTGATGACCACTCCCTCTGAGGCACTACAAAGCATTTCTCGTTATGATTCAAGGTGTTTTTTATGCACTTTATTGGATTTTTATCTAAAACTAGCTATAGTTTCACATAAACAACCAGTCTGCATTATATACTCAAGCATTTTAAGCACAAATCCTAAATTTTCCAAAGAAACCAAATCTGCCTGCTGAATTTTGGGTTAAATGTGTACAAAATGATGCACACAAGCTTTAGAATATTTCCTTTTGGTGGAGCCATAAAAACATGAACTCTTTGGTTTGAATATTGAATAGCGTTGAATATTCATACAACACACATCATATAGCTTCAATGTAGACTCGGAACAAGCCAATCCATAATAAACATGTTACAGTGTGGACTGAGATGATTTTAGCAACCTTAATTAAGAGGAAACTAAAAGAGAAAACTGTATGTTAAGGGGTTAAAACAGTCTCACAGTAGTATGTAGATTCATTCCTCCTTTGATAAAATAACCTTTTAATATAATGATTTGGTGCACAGTGATCATTTCCCTTCACTAAGACCTGTAGATGACGTGGCTGGGTCGGGCTCCTGAGACGGTGTCTGTGCTGCTCGTGCAGACCGATTTCTAAAAGAGAACAGGAAAAAAAATCTTAATGACAAGCCCCAGCGACCAAAGTGAGTCGAGCTGGCAGCGTTGCAATTCCTTGCGTCTGCCCGCCTATTGTGGAGAACAGTCAGTGTTTAGGGAGGGACGTCTCCAGCTTAGATAACATGGCATTAAACTCACAGATGACTTTTTTTGTTTTTTCATTTTCTACACGTCACTGTGTAAACATTCTGCTAACTTATATCTCCTTTTTTCTTTATCTCTCAGTCATCCTTCCTTTATTCTAATAAAGGGACATAGGGACGCTGTGTCTCACATTCAAGATACTTTTCAAACAAACCCTATATAGGCTTTTTAAGTGTCCTGCATTTTCTGCTCTTTTCTCAATCCTATTCTTTTCTTTTCCTCCTAACCAGATGTGTTTCTCCTCTGGATCTCCCCCTGTGCCGGCCCCCATGATTCATTTTCCACAGACATCTTAAAAGGTCCAACACTCTCCCCTCCCCCCATGCCTTTTTTCCCCTCTTCCCTTTCTCTCTTTCCCTGAGCTCAGACTCCCACTGCTGGATTGTCTCAGTGCTTGTCAGTAACAGTGGAACCAAAACGCAGGGAAGGAATGAAGCTTATGTGGAATCTCTGTTGCCAAAGGCTTCCTCGCTCCTGGTGGTCAGAGAGGTAGGTGGAGGTAAGACGAGCCTGCCCAGGTGCTGCTGTGGGTGTAGCTGGGTGGATCCACTGGATGACACCCTTCAGGAGGTAAACACACCTCCAGTATGAGGGGAAGTGATAAAGTGGGCGGAACGCTTTTCTTATGGGCTGCATTACTTTCACTGATGGGAGAAAAAAACCTGTGCTTGCAGCCACTCCTCATCCTCCTCCCTCGCTCCCTTCGCAACATTCCCACCCTTTCCCACTCCTCCCCGTCCCACCCAGACACGCTTCCTAGCTCCTCACCCGCTCCCCTCTTTTCCACGCTATCGCGAGGAAGACGACGCTTCCTTGTGATTGGTGGAGGGATTTCCTGGCTGGAATCAGTTTTTTGTCGTGCTGGTTGATAATGCACTTAGCAAGTGACACGTTTGGAAATGTGCTTTCTTGCCAAGATGAGAAAATCGATACGACTCTCATAATCGTCTATTAAATATGAAGCAACGATGAGACTGTTGGCTTATCTCAGCATAAAGACTGGAATCGGGGAGAAACAGCTAGCTCTGCTCTGTCCAAAGATAAAAAGAATTCGTCTACCAACACATCTAAATCTCACTAAACACATGATAGGCCTCCTGGTTTCTCAATTGGCTGCCTGGCAACCTTGTGATGATGACAAGACTCCAGGGCCAACAGAAATTAGATATATAATGAGGTATAACGTGTTAATTAGTGAGTTTTAGAGGTGCTAGTAGGTGTATTTTGTTACCTTCAGACAGAGCCAGGCCATAGACTGTATATAAAGGTGGACCACATGACAGCTCCCCAAAAGTGAAGCCAAAACATCTCGATCGCCCCCTGGTGGCTGGCTGCAGTATAGGTCATAAATCCCGCCTCCTCCATGTTAGTGGATTGGACATGGGCTAAAGTAAGAAGTCAAAGTACACGCCAAATACATTTTTCCCAAAGATGGTTTCTGTCATTTCACTGATATATGTTTAAGTGTTGATTTTCTGCTAAGTTTGGTTTTAATGAGTTATTTGATGCTATAAAAAGGGGGTGAGACGTCATGATTGACAGCGGCGAGTCTCTCTAGCTGACAAGCTGCGGCCGTGCTCGGCTCGCGATTGGCGGGTGACCTCCATACCACGGCTACCAAAATGTCAAACTGTTTCTTTAAATATATGTTATGAAATTTGCTCATTGGTAGGGTCAAAGTATCTTACAACTCAGGAATCATGAAAAATACATTTTCAGCATAGGTTGAACTGTTGGGCTTCTGCCTTGTGTTGGTTAGCAATGAAAAGACTCCGGGGTCTCTTTGGAGTTGATCACTCTTTATTCTGACAGTGACAAAAAAATAAAGCTACATTTAAATAAAACCATCCAGCTCCTACACAAATGAGATAAATAAAAGGACAAAATGAGAGCTTAGTTTACCAGAGCTTTGAGCTGTTAGAACGACTTTGTAAGTGACAGTATGTTAGCTATACTTAGACAGAAACTAGGACTTACTGTACATTGAACTTTCATTGCACAGAAGGGAAAGCAGTTGTACACACACCCAAGTCCCAGGTCTGCTTCTGTGAGGACACTTGTGTGAAGTGAGTGTGTGTCAGTGTGTCAGTCATACCTCGTCTTTACAGGCACGTGGATTGACAGAAGACTGTGATTGCATGTTAAGAGATTCTCCCCATTTCAACAGCAATAAAGTGTAAATTGAAAGGTGGGCCGAGGAGACGTGAAACCTACTATTACCCTGCCGTCTGCTCTGCAGTGCATCTGTATTCCCTCAGTGTAACAAACCTTCACATGGGGTTACCCCTTGCTTTAAAATGTGTTGAATTGCACGTTTTTGCACATTTTATAAACTACCGAGTCTTCCCCCTTCATCAGGTGCCCAGACCATGTGTAGTTTTAGACCGTTATTTATTGTGATTTCTCTTCTTGGAATAAGCAAGTATCCTCTAAGTGTTAAAGTCAACATGGATAAAAAAGTAAACCACAAGCAACAAGCACAACAAGAGCTTAAACGAGTCATACTGCAAAAGGTCAAACTACTTAAATCAACACTGTTTTGCAAGGATTTGATATATTCAACAATCTCCTTCAATATGCAGTGACCTTATAGTAGAGGCTCCCTATTCATTCAATAGCTAAATTGTCTTTTCTTGGGTGTAAACAGGAAGTTCCTCTTTAATGGGGCAGCCTGATCATTGTGATAAAGTCTGTCTGCAAGGCGAAAACACCAAACGATCCTCCTCTATAATACATTACATTTTAGTACTACTGTTATGTTAATGGTGCCATTTATTAAACTGTATTTAATGCTGTCGGATGTGGCATCAAATAGAGTAAGAAGACCCATCCGCTGAAGTGCAAACAGCATTTAAAGGGGTTTGAAAGTTAATGACTGTTTAGTTGCTGCACACTTATGAATGGTTACGCAGAGCTTTCTTCCAGCACACATCCTCAGATGAACCCGGAGTCCTATCATCTCGTCCAAAGTCTACATGCATGGGACGAAACCTCCTGCCACGTTGTCTCTCCTGTTCTCTCTCCCCTCCCTGTCTCTCTCTCTCTGTCTCTTCCTCATTCCCTCGCTCTACATTTCTCACTGTGATTTCTTCATTTCTTTGACCATAGTCTGCTTCTCTGCAGCCTCTCTCTCTCTCTGATGACACCTTTCTTTCTTTCTCTGTCTTTTTCTTTCTTTCTTTCTTTCTTTCTTTATTTCTTTCTTTCATATGATGTGGTTTTTTGCAGGGATGAAGGGAGGGTCAGTCCAGTCAACTTGCTTCCTGTGCTCTGTGCAGTTTAAACGCCAGCTTGGTGACCACACAGCATTGCATGATGGGCGCAGTGATGGTTCGGTCACAGGCCATTTTCACCGAGCTGCACTCTCTCATTTTGTCGAGACTCTCACAGACAGACACACAGTTATGATCTCCATACACATACACAAAATGCACGCTGCATGTTTGATAAAAGTGCAGTTGACGTGCTGGCAGTATATTGTGCTCAATCTCTTTTTTTCATTTGCTCAATTCAAGAATGAAATCTTCTCAATAATCTGCAGTATCTCTTTTATAGAACTATAGATAGATGTTTCTTGTATCTACATGCATGTACAGCCTTGGTTGTGTAGTTTACATTTTATTTTACTGTAATAGTTGAAATGAAATGTATTCTGATGCACAAGTCTGTAAAGTAGACAACACTATTCAACATCCTCATTTTTTCTGTTTTTCTATCTTCCCTTCATCTTTAAATGTAAAATCTGCTAAATAAACTTATGAGTTTTTCTAAAACTAAATCACCAAATAAACCTTTTTCTACAGAATACATTTTGACAGTGGGAAAAGCACAGGTGTGGATAATGAAATTAATGATGCCAATCCCCTAATTAGGCTTAATTGAATTAATAGGTTAGTTATATGGTATACATGTATGTCAGTAATGTTCTACTCTATCAGCTAAATATTTTTGCAGCGGGATTAAATGAATGAATGAATAATTTCCTGGTCTATAGCTGTGTCCCAGTTTAAGGGCTGGGTCCACAAAGGTGCTCCATCAGAGGACCTGAAGGCCACGCTGAGCCTGCTCCTCCTCCACAGAGGAGACAGTGTAGCCTCATACAGTACAGTCCAAAACTCCTGGTTATGTTATATGTGGCACTCCACTTTGACTCATAAAGTCAAACATTTTCCAGATTTATCCCCAGGAATGCTGTCCTTCAAAAAGACAAAAAGGCAGAGAATGAGGTTTGGACAACTGGTGCGCCACGTTAATAATAAATATATGCATATGTGTGTTTATGTCTGATGTCCATTACTTACATGTTGCAGTGTCTCTTTCATTTGTTTAGATCAATGGGTATATTAACCACTGATCAATGAGCACCTGAAGGCAGATAAGATATGATTTTCCAACTTAATGAGTAAATGCATACAGTATACTTCACATGTTGATCAAGCAGTTCCTCCCAGTCTCCAGTGTCTAGACCGCAGTCTCCCACTAAAGCTCCATGAAGGATACAGTGATCTAAACTCTAGCTGCTCATTATAACATTTAAACACATTTTAGAGAATCACACTTCACTTCACAGGCCTCTGGCGACAGAAATGAAGCGTCTAAACGCCTCCCACAATCCTTAGTTTCTAGGGACCGCCCCATCTCTACCCTCCCCACCATCTGCAGACTAAAAAAAAAAAAAAACAGAGAAGAGGAAAAATTAACTGCTTTAAAAATAAATGGTGAAAAGAAAACAAGGAAGATGAAAATAAAAGGCCCAGATTCTTTACATTCACATTTGTCAACTCTTCTTTTAAAATGCCATCCAAATAGAAATATGTTGCTTTTAAAAAAAATGCATTTTGTCAAACCAGGTTACCATATTAACTGTTTTCTCTTTTGCTGCTTGTTTCAGTTACTGCCAGACAAAGACTCTCTGACTGCACATACTGTTTTTCTCCTCTGTGAACTCCAGCCTGGGACTATACTGCTAGTTTCTTTCTTTCTCTTCATGAGTGAGAGAGCAGCATCCTCTTCTGGTTAAAATGCTCAATAAACAAGACACTCCCCATGTTGGATTTCTTATCCTTTTCTTCCTCTGGAGTTTCCACGGAGCACACTGGAACTGCAACAGGGAAAAACTGTAATACTACTGTAATCTGAACAGATATGCGTATAATGATTTTTAATTCCATTTATGCAACATGAGTGGAATCCATGTTGCATAAACATATTTCTTGCAGGAAGATCAAACTACTGTATGAAGCATTATCAACAAAACAGCCGTGGAAAGCACTATCACATTGTCCTCTGGAGGGTGCCACTGCATCACACACTGTACCATCAGTGAGTGTGTTTCTTCCATAAAATGCCCAGTACAACCAGTCTGATCTGCTGGTCACTATATCTCCACTGGAGCAGCCAGCGATTGAGAAGCTCTTACCTCAGCACCCAGCTTTATTCTGCCAATTTGTGGATAGTACTTAATTTCTTTCACAACACTGTGATCACATAATAACAGGTATTTACCCACTCCTCCTGAGATCCTCTTATGCGTATAATCAGTCCATTAGTGCAGTCATTTTGTTCAAAGAAAAACACAAACAACAAAAAAATCTCTGCCAAGAGAGCTTGATTCATCTTGTTTCTACACTTTCAACTCAAACGACCCCAGCATGTTAAAATCCTCGTTGAAATCATTTCCCAGGAGAACACCATTACAGCCTTTTGTCGTGCAGATTGATATGGTTTTGTTTACAGCTAACCTCATGTTGGGTTTGCATGCTTCCAAGCACTCATTCCTCCATCACTGGCTTCATGTTGTGATACAAGAATGCATCATTTTCTCTTAGACTCCATTTGCAGTCTCTACTAAAAGTCACATCCAAATATTTTTCTGCAAGCTCCGTGAACTCTTTGTGACCGCCGCAGAAAATGAATAAAAGTTCTGAGTGCAGCGTGACCCGGCTGTCAGTCAGCAGAATAAATTTGGTTTTGATCTTCTCCTGCGGCTGTGTATTTCACTGACGATGCTGCTGGGATGGCAGACCGGTTGCGAGAACTGCCCAATGAATGAGTGATCAGTCAGTCCACGTTTATAAAAGTAATATATGGCTGCAATGAATCATTTTCTGATTTTTGGTCAGGCCAAAAAAAGAAGCAGGTAGTTTGAGATGAATCATTTGAGCAGAGTGTTGCTGTGGTGATTTACATGTTCGGTGTATCGAAGCAGTTTAAATCATCGTGATGAAAAATTTAATAAATATATAAAGCCATCTATAAGCCACAGTGGAACAACAGAAGAAGAGGTGAAGCAAAATAAATGTCACATGAAAATGTGTCTCTACAAAACATCAGTGGTAAAAGAAGTACTCAGATCCTTAACTTAAAGGGGACATACCATGAAAAATCCACTATTTCAGTGCTTGTGCCCATACATATTTGAGTATCTGGAGTGCCCACCAACCCACAAACTGTGAGATAAAACAACCCAGTCAGTTTTTGGTGGGCTGCCTAGATCAGAAAACTAGTGATTCAACAAGCCATTCAGATTTAGCTCCCCTTCCTATGTCACATGCAGGCTCATTACCATATACCACCCAAGACAGGCAGCGGTATCAAAAACACTAGTCAATTCAATCAGGAGAGACTCGTATGAATTGAATGGTGATTTATTACAAAGTGCACAAATTTATGACTAGTAACAGTCTTTGGCGATTTAGACCCAATGTGACATAGTAAGGGGGAAGTGATGCCGTAGTAGGATTTAGGATTATTCCCCCCAGGGTCTAGACACTGGTGATGGTGGTAGTGAAAAGATTGATGCAGATCCGATGAATGAAGTGGAGCAGGATTACTCTGATGTGATGAATCTGGAGGTGATGGGGTGGTGGAGGGTCGCATCCGTTTGTGCTGATACCGACACTGAAAACAGCATAGAGGAGAACAGTTTTAAACTTTTGACAGCAACGAGGTGATTGGTTTAGGGAGATATGGCAAGATCTGATTGGTCACTGAAAAGAGCGACGCACATAATCAGCTGACATAGTAATAGCCCATGAGAGAGAGAGACCCAGAATGAATGAGAATGAATGAGATTGCACCCCTAGTCTTCCTAACTGAATTTACACATAAGCTTCATCAAATTATAGAAGCAAGGTTGTTAACACTAGGAATAAACTGAGAAAGTAATTGCTGGAGCTCTGACTAAAACAGTAGAGACGAACTGGCACAGACAAAGGAAAGCACACACATTGAATACACGAGGGAGGAAGGGGTGATTGGGGACAGGTGAAGCTCATCATAGTGGGGTAGATCATACAGGTGGGAAGGTGAAGTATCTGAAACAAGAGACAAAGGTGAGCATACCAAAATAAAACAGGAAATAACAACTGTAGGCCGGGAACAAGGAAAATATAACTTCGACTCAGGACGGGATGTAACAGCATGTAGCAGCTGAAGAGACAGAGATTTCCCCTCAGGAGTTGGTGGAGACTTACAGTGACTTACTTTCATCAGGTGGCCAGACACTTAACATCAAATGAATGATAATGTTGCTCTATAAGTTCTGGATGAGTAATTAAGATAACAGGTGATGATAAAGGTCGACGACATTGTGTTCACATTACGGCCTTATGATTATGGCATCTGGTCAAATTTGAAATCTTTTTAGTCTTTATATGATGTATAAATTCTATGAAATGGATGTTATATAAAGCACAAATAGTAATGTGCAGGGACAGGGATCAGAACTGTCTTACTGAAGCTCTCCTTTCATTACTTACCTCACTTGCTCCCTCTTTTTCTTGGTTTCCATCGTACAGCATGACATTGATTGACACCAGTTTAATGCCATCTTCACTGAAGCGGGAGGGTTATATAAGCTTTTTTTTATTAGGTGCAATATTCTCACCTAATATCATCCTAAAACCTCCAACAATGTTTCTGATCTGGCTGCCTTTTTTGAGTCAAATAACACAACCAATATAGGAATAGTGGCATATCAGTTTATTTACACTGATACACTGAAAAAACCCACGTGTGGTTTGTGATGTTTGGCGTCTGTTGAAAGCTGAATAATCCGATGTAATTTTGATTCACTCCTCTGGAAGGACTCCTCTCTAATGACACGATGAGAAAGACTCCGCCATGTTTGCTCCGCCTGTCCCCCGCTTAGCTGTATTTACCAAAGGTCTCGTTCAGTCATTCAAGAGTCACCAGGAGACTCAATGAGGAAATGAAAGCTCGATCTGCATACATTAGAATTGTAAATGTAGTCAGATGCTCCCGACAGCAGCCATACATAAAGATTAGGTTTGACAGAACTTCATAGACGAGCAGAAGGGAGGAGAGAGGCACAGATCAGCAGGACTACAGAGACAGATGGGCCGTCAGGACTCATAGATAATCATGCATATGATAATTGGCTCTGTTAACGGAAAATGTGCCCTTGAGGAGAAATAAAGAATTTTGGGGCTCTAAAGATTTTATTGAAGTTGCTGTAATGGGCAGTTTAGTGGATATTTTTGCTTAATTAACAAGCAGGGGAACAGCAGTGCAGCATGGTTTATTAAATAATCTACAATCAGATGCTATCTTTCTCCTCCTGTCAACCAAGCCTTTCACTAGAATTGATCATTTTGACTGTCGTTGCATATGAGACTGTCAGCAGCGGACCCTCAGAGATCAGAGTAAGAACAGACGTGTTTACTTGCAGATTTCACCTGCCAGTCAGCATAAGCCCTTCATATCATCTGCCTGCTGAGAAGAAGTCGTTTTTATATTTGCCTGACGTTTGACAGCAAACAATGACTTTTTATTCTTGGTTGGGAACATTCCTGTATTAGCTCTTCCTGTTGCCATGGCTTGGTACCAACCGTCCAGCTACCTGTGGTGGACTCTGATTGTTGTGGACATGATTTTTCCGTGTAATACACTCCCTAGAGGAAGACATAAATAACTGTGTGTCCTATAGCGTCCCACTGAGAGTCCTCTGTTCTGTGCAGACGATGTGATGCACTTAATCATCAGTCGTGGGTCCAGACCATCAGGAGGTCGGCTGTTTCCACCAACACTCGATTAGCTTACTGAAAGTCCATGGCACGGCCGGGGCTCAGGTGATTAGTGCTGATTTGACATGAAGATCCTGTGTCCACATCACAGTATGGGGTTAGAAAACACAATGTAAGAGTGACTCTCATGTAAAGTTACCAAACTGTTAGATTGTTGGAAAGATGAGGAAGTGTCACTTATCAGGGATTGTGTTGCTTTACCTAGCCTAGCCTTTTTGGTGCCGTAGACGAAATACGGATTTGGAGGGTTCAATGCCCCAGAACCCTAACTCTAGCCATACATGATAATGTTTTTTCAGACAGAAATTAAGATTTTTATTTTCATAAATAAATGTGTTTATCATAATATAAAAATATAACAATTGGTCTTAAGCCAGCCCTGTGCTTTACAGTAATATTTAGTATGTCAGTTTTATGCATTATTATTATTATCTAATAAAGCACAATCACCTGAGCACACAAACTTCTGCCAATGCTAAACAATTTTCATTGAAGGTCCAACTTATTTATTGAAAGACACACTATTAATGTGTGAAATCAAGTCTTTTCTTTATGTCAGTTACATTTCACAGTAAAAGTTGGAAATCAGCGAAAGAGAAACCCATGTTCACCTGCACACCTTTGCACTAACTCAAACTTGCCCAGACTGTCACGGCCACGCCCTTGTGTTATCCTGTGTTCCCCACTCCCGTTGTCTTCCATGTCTCCAGTCTGTCTCTGTGTGTGTCTCTTCATGTCCTGCCGTCTACCTGCAGCCCAGTCTACCCGCACACCTGCCTGCAATCGGCTCATCACCTTCCTCAGCTCACAGACACCTGCCATTTATCAGCTCCTCATCTCTGTAATATATCTACCCCGGCTCGTCACCCACTCATTTTCAATTCCTCCGGTAGAATCACGTCTCAGGCCTCTAGAGTTTGTTCTTGTGAGAATAGTAGTTAGTTTTTTGTGCTCAGTCACTTCCTATGTCTTATAGGATCACTCCTCATCTGCCTGCCTAACCTGCTCACTCATCAGCCACCCTCCTTGCCTCTGCTTCACTTCAGCCCAGCCACGCTCCGGCACTCCCCCCTACTTCATCATTCTCTCCTACAGACCTCCGGACATCATTCCTCCGTCTCCATCTTCCACCTCAGCAATAAATCCCATTCTCTTTAAGCCCTCGCTTCCTGTGTCTGAGATTGGGTGCCCATTCTCTGGTCGTAACACAGACTCCCATGGAGTTTACTGCAATTATTTAAATGTAAACAATATACTTAAAGGAACAGTTTGTAACATTTTGGGGGATCTATTAGCCCAAATTACATATAATATTTTAAACTATGTTTTCATTAGTATGTAATCATCTGAAACTAAGAATCGTTGTGTTTTCGTTAGCTTAGAATGAGCCCTTCATATCTACATAGGGAGCGGGTCCTCTTCATGGAGTCCTCCATGTTGCTCCACCATGTTTCTACAGTAGCCCAGAACAGACAAACCAAACACTGGCTCTAGCGAGATCCTTTCGCATTTTTACATTGCCATTGTGAAACTTCGGTAATGTGAGCCGCAGAGTGCAAAGCTGTGGTACCACCAGCTGCCGTCTGACTTCTATTGCTCCTTTAGTAGTGTTATTATGGTAAGGATGGCCTCTGAGCGAGGTGAACAGCGTTACCAAGGTTTTGAACTCACTTGTACTGACCACGGTCTTGGAAAGGGAGGAGTGAGCGGATCGGTACTCAGTTGCTTGCAATCTGCAACCACACCACCAGATGCGGCCAAATCCTACACACTGTACCTTTAAGCTGCTATAAAAGATATTTACTAAGTTAACACGGTAACAAAATTTGTTTTAAAGCCACAAATTTCTTTAACGCATTAATGTAACTTGTGATTTTTAGGTTGTATCATGCTAAGTTTTAATAAAAAAATTAACAAAATGAATCAAATTTGGCTCGCACTATCTTGCATTCTAAAACATTGGTTGCTTACCACGTCTGTATAAATATCCAAGCACCATATTTTTTCTCCCTGAAATTGCAGTGACGGTTGCTCCATATATAACTCATATTTGTGCAGTATTACATTTCCTTGAAATGAACAGCTGACAGTGACTGAATCAATCATGGGGGTTTACATGGTTTCACCACAAAGCCGCCCCATACTGCAGAAAATATGGATTTTCATGAATTTGCTATTACAGTGGGCGGCTTGGTTCCGGCAACCAACGGTGAACAATCTGAGCCTTGTTTGACATCCGGCGCTGACCTGAATACAACCTGGGAAGCGAAGATAAGGAAGAGCTGGTAAATTACCTTCCAAGTATAGAGCAGCACAAAAGGCTTCATGAGGATACAGATTCAGACCTAAATATATGAGGCTATCACAGGAGAAAAATGAAGCAGCTATAGTCCATTAAAAACACCTCAAAATTTAAATTAAACTCCTTAGTAAACAATTACCTTTATTATCTTTACTGGATTTGTTTATTTCTCTTCATTTGCCTGCAGAGGGAAATCGTTCATGTTGATTGACAGGAATGCATGACAGATGTGTATAAACCCACACAAGTTTCACTAATCACTCTGTTTCAGTAACAGTTCAGGATAATCCTGTCAGTCAAAACCAGCCATATTGATCTTCCCTATATGCAAAACTGTAATTGCTGCTGATGTCACATCATATTTGTATAATGGTCTGTGTCTTTCTGTTTTGCGTTGTGCTGTTATTCTCCATGTGCATTGTTTTTTTGCTGCTGCCTTGCGTCCAAGATTTGACTTCAAAGCAGGGATTTTGTGCACATTTGAATGACAATCCAGTTACCGAATCTCAGAGACAAGGGCATCAGATTAGATACAGTGGCTTTGGTGGCAATATATGGAAAAAGGCCTTGGATTGAGCTCTTCAACTTTCTCTCACACTATGTCCTCAGCAGCATATCTGCCTGCACCTTGGAACTGACTTTGAACTTGTTGGTCCTGATTTGGGACTGGACCTGGGACTTGTTGGTCTTGAAATGACATTTGGCCTGGGACTTGTTGGTCTTAACTTGGGACCTGAGACTTGTTGGTCTTAACTTGGGACCTGGGACTTGTTTGTCTTAACTTGGAACTTGTTGGTCTTGATTCTGTATTTGTTGGTGTTCACTTAGGACTTGTTGGTCTTGACTTGGCACTTGACCTGGAACTTGCTGGTCTTGACTCTGAATTTGTTGGTCTTGACTTGGGACTTGACTTGGGACTTGTTGGTTTTGACTTGGCACTTGTTGGTCTTGACTTGGCACTTGACCTGGGACTTGTTAGTCTTAACTTGGAACGTGTTGGTCTTGAAATGGCATGTGGCCTGGGACGTATTAGTCTTAACTTGGGACCTGGCACTTGTTGGTCTTGATTTGGGACATGTTGGTCTTAACTTGTGACTTGTTGGTCCTGACTTGTGATTTGTTGGTCTTGACTTGTCACTTGACTTGTGACTTGTTGGTCTTGACTTGGAACTTGTTGGTCTTGAATCTGGATTTGTTGGTCTTGACTTGTCACTTGACTTGTGACTTATTGGTCTTGACTCTGGACTTGTTGGTCAAGACTTGTGACTTGACTTGGGACCTATTGCTCTTGACTTGCAGTTGACTTTATATTTGTTGGTCTTGTCTTTGGACTTTACCTGGGACTTGTTGGTGTTCAATTGACACTTGACCAGAGCCTCACCTCAACTTTTCCATCAGTCCCTTCTGTATTTAAACATAAAGCTCTCCTGCGGTGCAGATCCTAAGTTGCTGTGGTAGAGGACAGCGTCACCGAAATCAGGGGAAAAATAAAAGAAGATTGGAAGACACGACTGCTGAAGAGAATATACGTCAGTATCCAAAACCCCTGCTGCTTGCTGATTGATATTCACCACTTTCGAAAACATTTTTTTTTTCAGCCTTTTAAATCAAAGCTCATGGCTCACAGCGTTACACCTTTTCCTCTAACTACCACTGTGAATGTAATTAGCAGGTCAGCTTGGTGAAGGAAGTTTTAATGATGTGTTCTTCTTTCTGCTTGTGCTCGTAAGAGAAACGACTCACTCATCCGTCAATCAATAAAAGTCCTCGTAAGCTACTGAATTTAAATCAATCTCACTTATGCATAAACAGATTATTGTGGATTTGTTTGAGGGGTTATTCAGGATATACATTAAACCTGTTTATTTTGCCTGAGAGTCACTAACAGCTGAAAATGGACTGGGACACATGGAGACCTGAATGAGACGATTGGACCGGCCTCATTTAGTGGTGTTGATTGGCCAAGTCATGACACTCTGGCATTTATTTTCCATGAAAAAGGGTGTGTTGTAGTTTTGTGGTGATGACAACTGATGTTGACCTTGCTGTTCTTGTTAACCTTGTACAATTTGATATTGAGTAATAGCCTATTTCCCTTTGTGGAAAGAAAAAAAAAAGCCTGGAATTCAAACACTGTTTCCTTCGAGTGCTTTCAAATCTGTATAAATGCTGCATTTTCAATACAGGCAGAAAGAAACTGTTAACAGGAGAGTAGATAGCAAAATATCCTCAACAGTATTGATTGTCGAAGATGATGGTTCTTGGATGAACCAGAAAAATGTCTTTTATTTGAAAATATTCCCCATTTCCCTGGACTAGATAAAAGCTCTCCAACAAACTGAATGGGTACTATCTATGTGGGTTTAACATCTTATCTTTTATGTTTTTTTTACTCTGACTGAGTCCTACTTTCCATTTCACAAAAAAATCTATTTCTCTGGGACTTTCTGTGTTGGTTCAAATGTTTTAGTCAAAAGATGCAAAAAGTCGCAGTGTGATACTTTAAGGACATTTATACTGGAAGTTACACATTTCTATCTATGTCTCACATATACTGTGCAATAGGTTTATTATTGACATAGTCAGGCAACTGATTTATGACTTCACTTGGACTTTAGTCTTATTTCCAAGGGGTATAAAGAGTCTGATGCAGACAAGAGAAAAACGGCAACATGCAAAACATTTGGCTGAGAAATTATGTAACAAACCCACTTTGCAGCGGTCTTGAATTGGCACTTGGCCTGGGCCTTGTTGGTCTTAACTTGGGACCTGGGACTTGTTGATCTTTATTTGGGACTTGTTGGTCTTCTATTGGCACTTGGCCTGGGCCTTGTTGGTCTTAACTTGGGACCTGGGACTTGTTGATCTTTATTTGGGAATTGTTGGTCTTCTATTGGCACTTAGCCTGGGACTTGTTGGTCTTATTATGGGCCTGGGACTTGTTGGTCATGATTTGGGACCTGGGACTTGTTGATCTTTATTTGGGACTTGGTGGTCTTCTATTAGCACTTGGCCTGGGACTTGTTGGTCTTATTATGGGCCTGGGACTTGTTGGTCTTGATTTAGGACCTGGGACTTGTTGATCTTTATTTGGGACTTGTTGGTCTTAACTTGGAGCTTGTTAATCTTGAAATGGCATGTGGCCTGGGATGTATTGGTCTTAACTTGGGACCTGGCACTTGTTGGTCTTGATTTTGGACTTGACTTGGGACATGTTGGTCTTAACTTGTGACTTGTTGGTCCTGACTTGTGACTTGGCCTGGGACTTGTTGGTCTTATTATGGGCCTGGGACTTGTTGGTCTTGATTTGGGACTTGACTTGGGACTTGTCGGTCTTAACTTTGGACCTGGGACTTGTTTGTCTTAACTTGGGACTTGTTGGTCTTGAATTGGGACTTGACCTGGGACTTTTTGGTTTTGAATTGTGACTTGACCTGGGACTTGTTGGTCTTAACTTGGAACTTATTGGTCTCGACTCTGGACTTGCTGGTCTTGACTTGTGACTTGACTTGTGACTTGTCGGTCTGAACTTGGAACTTGATGGTCTCGACTCTGGACTTGTTGGTCTTGACTTGTGACTTGTTGGTCTTGACCCTGTACTTGTCCCGGGACTTGTTGATCTTAACTTTGAAGTTGTTGGTCTTGACTTGGATCAGCGCTTCATAGCTAAGACTTGAGACTTACTTGTGACTTGTTTTGCAGTATCAGAATGTCTGAGGTCCAAACATTATACTCCCTGGTGTGAGGAGACCTCAAAATGCCAGAAGTAACACTGACTCTTAAAACAATGTCCCTCAGTGTGATTTTAAAAAACTGTCAGGAACTAGCTGCTAGTCTTTAAATTGGCCATGAGAC
>CAKAOH010026900.1:0-16074 GCA_916701665.1 Sebastiscus tertius | reverse complement strand
AGGCAACTGATTTATGACTTCACTTGGACTTGTTGATCTTTATTACGGACTTGTTGGTCTTCTATTGGCACTTGGTCTGGGACTTGTTGGTTTTATTATGGGCCTGGGACTTGTTGGTCTTAACTTGGGACCTGGGACTTGTTGGTCTTCTATTGGCACTTGACCTGGGACTTGTTGGTCTTATTATGGGCCTGGGACTTGTTGGTCTTGATTTGGGACTTGACTTGGGACTTGTTGATTTTCAGATTGGGACTTGTTGGTCTTGAATTGGCCTTGGACTTGTTGGTCTTGATTTGAGACTTGACTTGGGACTTGTTGGTCTTAACTTTGGACCTGGGACTTGTTTGTCTTAACTTGGGACTTGTTGGTTTTGACTTGGGACTTGACCTGGGACTTTTTGGTTTTGAATTATGACTTGACCTGGGACTTGTTGGTCTTAACTTGGAACTTATTGGTCTCGACTCTGGACTTGTTGGTCTTGACTTGTGACTTGTTGGTCTTGACCCTGTACTTGTCCCGGGACTTGTTGATCTTAACTTTGAAGTTGTTGGTCTTGACTTGGATCAGCGCTTCATAGCTAAGACTTGAGACTTACTTGTGACTTGTTTTGCAGTATCAGAATGTCTGAGGTCCAAACATTATACTCCCTGGTGTGAGGAGACCTCAACATGCCAGAAGTAACACTGACTCTTAAAACAATGTCCCTCAGTGTGATTTTAAAAAACTGTCAGGAACTAGCTGCTAGTCTTTAAATTGGCCATGAGACTGCTTTCACCAAACAAAGGAGGGGAAATAAATGCCAGCTGAGAGCTTCTATCTGAAACGGTGCTATTTGATGCAGAAAAACACTAATATATTCTAATTTAACCAGGCTGACTCTTGTTTGTCTTGAATCACAATGACACACAAAGAAAAGACTGTTTACGCCCCAGTTTTCAGTCCGTTATCTCTCCTGATAGTGCTGCTATGATGACTCATTGTTCGAGCTGAGCAAGGGGTGCTGGGAAGATATCATTTGCATGGTGTCATCTGAGGAATTAACAACACTGTGAAGAGCTGCTGCCCTAAGTCTAATTAGGACGTGTCAGTCTAAATAAAGTCATGTTTATGTGCAACCCTTTATACAAATATTTATCAGCAAAGACTTATCAGGGAAGGTCATGGCTAATGTATTCCTGACAGCATTATGTTGATTTGATCTTCTCTGTACTGACACAGCAGGAGCAGACAGACTGTGCCAATCACTCTTTACGTCAATCAATCTTCATATACAGACTATCTGATTACATGCCTGGCCGTTTAGGGTGAATGTTCCTTCAGAGCTTGGACAGTAAAGAGGATCGCTCTCGTACATTAAACTAGGGGGCACTGTTGCTCTTCCTTTAGTCTTACTACTGTTAGAGAGAGAAAAAAGTGCCATTGTATTAACAAGTACAGCATTGTGAGTGATGTGATCAGTGGCATCTCAAAATCAATCATGGTCAAGATATCAGTAATATTATACTGCTGTGATCTTCACAGTAAAATGAATGTGTAATTAAACCCTGTGATCTTACACAGTGCTCTATAGTAATAGCCGTGATTATGATGCGCTTGCTGCATTAGCTAAAAAGATAAATCCTGCTCTGTTACATGGCCTCCGGCTTTGGATTTCCATTATCTTAGCCATGACAAATTCCAGAGGTTCACAGTCGCTCTTTTTTGGAAAATGCTGCCGCACTAATACCTGTGCTGGGATTTATAATCAGATTACAGTTCATACAGTCCGGAAAAGTGGGTCAGGATGTTATAGAATGAAAAAAAGGCAGCTTGGGATCCGGCTGCTCCTCCCACACTTATTTTCTCTTTTTTGAAGATAACGGGTGTCTTCAGAGGGTGGTGGTGTGATCTCAAACTCACTGTGTAGGGGAACTTCAGAAAACAGTTTCACCCTCACCCCTAGGAAAGCTGCTACTTATAACAGGCTAAGGCTCAGATATACAGTGCTTCATTGAGGGCTATAAATAACAGCAGAATGCATGTGTTTATGTTGTTTCAGTGTATAAATGAGATCAGTCTATCAGTCAATATATCAATAGCTCTGTTCATTATGTTTTGATTATGATGCTTTTGCATGTCGTCCTTTTTGATCCCAATGAGGTCAGAAAACTTAGTGACATGGTTTTTACTTAAAGGAACAGTGTGTAACGTTTCGGGGTATCTATTAGCAGAAATGGAATATAATATTCATAACTATGTTTTGATTAGTGTATAATCACCTGAAACTAAGAATTGTTGTGTTTTCGTTAGCTTAGAGTGATCTTATCTACATATGGAGCGGGTCCTTTTCACAGAACAGACAAACCAAACACTGCGCTAGCGAGAGCCTTTCGCGTTTTAACATTACCTGAAGGCTACCGTAATCCTCTGACACGCTTGTCATGCTCATTCTCATTCCCAACTCGTCAAATACTGCTGTTTGGTAAGTGCCCCTCAGCATCGGAAACCGACGCACGGAGGCACCCTTTAACAACAGTATGTCACGAACCAGGCTTTCAGCTAACTCCAATGTAAACTCACCCACTGCGTTATTGGACAGTTGGCGCAAGTGACTTATAGACATCGAACAAACAAAAGACTTTCAACCAGGAGACCGGTGTTCGTGTCCTGTGTGAAACTAAAAGTAACGTTGACTTATTATGTCACGTTACTTGTTGGTATCATCAGCCCGGGAGTCACGTGAGTCGTTATTATCATCAGTCCCTGAGTCACTAGTCAGTGAAGTTAACGTCAACCACAACCTAACCCTAACTCAGTGGTTGTGCTGCTTAAACCTAACTTTCTGTGAAAATGGAAGTTTATTTTGAAAGGACACCATGCATGTAGCGACTGTATATTGACACGCCGTCCATGGTCCTGGAAACGCAAGAGATATATACGTACATTTGCATAAAGCAAACTGATTTTCCACTCCCATGTTGATAGGAGTATTAAACACTTGACAAATCTCCCTTCAAGGCACATTTTGAACAGATAAAAAACGTGTGATTAATTTGCGATTAATCACAATTAACTATGGACAATCATGCGATTAATCACAATTAAATATTTGTATCATAGATTGACAGCCCTAATATTTACATATCAGCAATGGATCCAATTAATATGTTTATGTGAAAGGGATCGCTTGTGAGAGGAATAAGATAAGATCAGACAAGATAAGATCAAACAAGACAAGACTAGACAAGATAAGACAAGACAAGATGAGATACAACTTTATTAATCCAGAGGGGAAATTAAGAAATATAACTGACATAACATGCAGTAAATATCTGGCTACCTTGGCTTTGTCTCAGCTGTGTGGCTTTCTTTTTTGACTGTAATGGACATTAAAGCAGTAATGTAATCTGTGGCAATGTGCCAATAAGCAAAACATTTATGCAGGCCACAGAGCACCGGGATAATAGTAGCACTAGTGTTGCAAGAATAATGTATCGTCATAAACAGGCTGTGGTTCAGCCCATGCAATAGCAAACATTGCCAAAATTTAGCAGATTGCTACGCTCTTTGCTGTGTGAAATTTGCAAACAAGACTCATTATGTCCACCATATGGTTCATTCATCGTCGTGCACATCTGCCGCTGCAGTAATTCAGTGGGAATTTGCTCTCCAGATACCAGCCCGAACCCACTCCCTGCCCGGACATAAATACATAAACTGCATTTTCGGCTGGGCCAGGCCAGAGTCGGTCACGATAAGTATTCTACAGGCAGGAGGTTTGACATTATGCCACATCCCTGAGGGGAGATTACCGTAAAGTAATTCATAGCACTACTCAGCAAACTATGAATTACTTGTCAAAGCTTGTCATGCTGAGCAGCGGCGGTATAAGAGGGTGCTGGAATTGAGCCCTGGTGATACTCAATTATAGCAGGACAAAGGCATGCAGTGCAGTGACATATTGTAGGGAAGAAGAGTGCAGCAGACCAAAGCTTCGGTGACATGAGGGACACAGCGGCGCATAAAATTGTGATTCTGTTTTTGGTGTATTGGTAAGCCTTTCCAAATGGAATTCGCATCGGGATAGGCTTTGTCTGGTTTCCTCTTTTGCTGAGAGAAGAAAAAAAGTCCTATTCATGACAGTTAATAGAAAGCTGTCAGGTCTGTGGTAGCTGCGAATGATTCAGCGGTGTATCAGCACGTCTGCGCGGTCAGCCCTCCGACTTTCACCACCATTAAAATTGAGAGCGCACATGAAAATGAGGCCAGAGCGAAACCAGCTTGCACATTTAAATGCTCTTGTCTGACCGCGTTGAAATGAAAACTTGGCTGCAGGAATTAAAAGTGATGACAGAACTGTTTTCTCAATATGATCAAAGACAACAAGCTCAATCTGCTCCTGGCCGGCTTATGACTCACTCACTCAGCTAAATTGCGTGTCTTCAGCTTGCAAACTTTTCTCCTTCAAGTGGACATACAGGAAAAGCTAATTAGCGCACGCTAGTGTTATTAAGCATGCCTTTTCATCTTTATGATTCATTATCTGCGTGTGCTAGGATGGGCTCCATCTCCCCTCCGTGACCCTGAACAGGATAAACGTTTTAGAGGATGGATGGATAGACTCTCACACCTTTATAAGCTGCAAAAAAACCACTTCCTTCCTCCTATCCTATTTTTTCTTGGATGACACTCAAATAACAGCAGTCACCTACTTTATTGGATTTGCTTAAGTGAGTGAATTTGTTTTTACCCGACCCCAGTGGCTTTTATTGATGTGGCCCACTGTGTAGCAGAGTTTAGAGTTGCATACTGTGCTTTGTGTGATGGCTCCAACTTAAATAAGTGGGAACAGTAACAGAAATAGAACTCAGCAGAGGATGGAAAGTGTATTTTACCAACAAACACACAGGCAGAGAATAATAGGTCATATCCTTTGTGGGGGGAAGTGGTGCATTGCCTCCTACCAAGTAAATAGACACGCAACTTTGATTGAAGATTGAATGTGGAGGCTGTGATTCTAATCCAACACTACACTTTTTGGCAAATTCATGCGAATAGCTCCTCACAGTCTGCTGGCTGAGCGTTCTGTGTGTTCGCTGAGAAAAGTCTGGTGTTCATACAGCCCTGGTTCTGTAAATGGGAAACAATTAAAGTGGTTCAGATCCCAACTCGTCACATACCGCTGCTGTGTTACACCCCTTGGCGTCACTTTATTTTCGGCATCAAAACCATTTGTCTTGGCATCACTACAGGATTAGGCAACAAAACCAATATAGTTAGGTTTAGGAAAGAAATACATGGTTGGGCTTAAAACTACTACATTTGTAAAAAAAAAAAAAAAAAAGTAAAAATGACACTGAACGTTGTGAACACGGGACACAAACAGCGGTCTCCTGGATGAAAGTCTTGTGTTGTTGGACCCATCCATCTCCCCCTCCCTCCTGTCTGCCTAGTATGTCTTTTTCGTTCTTTAAACAACGTCACCACAATCCGGAGCATTTACTTTTGCAGTGGATGGGTTTACATCATAGTTAAAGGAACACCCGATGCGTTCCATTAGGCGCTAAAGGGTGCGACGGTACCAAGCGGCCGTGACAAATGGTGCCTTGAAATGAAACTTGTGAGCTTGTGTTTACAACATGGGAAGTAATGAACATGATATGCTTGGCGTTCAAGTGGTTAAGTTGTGAGAACAACGCTGCTAAGTGACGTTAATATTAACGTTACTGTCAGCGTCTAGAAGCCACAGAGGCTAACAATTTAGCAAGCTAGCAAGTAGGTAACATAATGCAGGAATTGCAAACACCTAATGACAGAGGAAAAAGATGAGGCAGTTGGGAATATCAACATTTTCCTCGGACATATTATATAATTGTGAAGAATTACAATATACAACTATAATTACAATATATTCATTTACAGTAAGTACCGCAAAAATGAACTTGGCCTCCGCCATTTCTGACAATGTCAACAAACAAGTCACAACTCGTGAATTCTGAGCTTTCAGAAACTTTCCACTTACAAGGTTGTGAATACCATAAGAGGGGGGCGTTCATATGGACTCTTGTCGTGAACACGGTAAACACGACCCCATGGGAATGAGAACGGGCTGGACCGAGCCACTAGGGCTGAACCAAATGTCATTTTGTTACTTTCAAAGCATCTATTGAGGTTTTCGAATGAAGCCAGGAATGTCTGTTTGGTGCGAGCCTTCCTTTGTGTGTGTGGAAGCAAATGGGAGAGCAAACAGTTGAAAATGTTGTTTTCGAAAGGGTAAACACCAACAAATATGGAGCAGGATATTTCGTTGGATAAAACATGTTGTGCAGCCAAAAGAGCAGCTGCACAATACAATTTTTTGGGAGGTCCTGAATGGAAAAAAAAATAAAAAGAATTGTGAAGACAAATGTTATTCAAGGTTTTAGAAAAAGAGAAGAAGAGCAGCAAATATTAGGAACCTCTGCGACCGAGCACACTCGCGCAGTAGTACTGTAGCAAGCATTTGTCATCAATAAGTTCCCATTAATGTTATATTTCTGTGTATTGATTTTAAAGCCTCTGAACACCCACACCAGCCCAGTCACACAGCCCTTTGTGAAATAGTCGCAAAATTTAATGTATTTTTTTATACTTTTCGTTTGGTCAGCAGGAAATCAAATTGTACATAATTGTGAACTAGGAAGTATAAAGAGGGGAGGAGGTCGGGGTGGACAGATGGGTTAAAGAACACAAGACTTTTGCCCACAGGTGTTTGTGTCCCGTGTGAAACCATGTCAGCGTTCACATACAGTATTTGTCACGTAACTTCCGTACTTAAGTTACGGCACTTCTGGAGTTATTTTAACCCAAACCACGATCTATTCCTAAAGCTAACAAAGCACTTTTTGTCAAGTAACCTCCGTACTTAAGTGACGCCACTTACGGTGTTATTTTAACTCAAACCATGATCTTTTCCTGAACCTAACTAAGTTGTTTTGTTGCCTAAGCCTAACCAAGTCAATCTACTCCTAAACCTAACTGAGTAGCTTTAATTTTAAATGACTAGAGCGGCAATTAACAAATGTGTCACATGTTGCTGGACATTTGCTGGAAAATGCACAAAAAATACGTCAAAGTCGCGTTGAGCGTCATGAAGAAAAAGGGAAATTCGTGTCTATATGTACACGATTCAAACAGATTAATGTAAATTCAGTGACTATTTCATGAACTGCGTGGGACTGTGTTTCCCACACAGGTGTTTCAGTTATCCTGGCTGTTTCAACCTCTGATCCAACCCTGTCTCCCACAAAATTACATTCCCATACAACTAAACTGCATTCTCAATTATACGTTTCGAGGAAAATGTATTTTCTTCCATGGTTGCAGTTTTAAAGACGTGATTAATGCTGTAAATTGAAACAAAACAACATAAAAAAACGCAACAAAACCACTTGGTTAGGTTTAGGCAACACAAGGTTAGGTTTAGTATAATAATATCATGGTTTGGCTTAAAATGACTACGTTTCACACGGGACACGATCAGCGGTCTCCTGCGGGAAAGTCTGGTGTTTGTTTGCCTGAAGTTCAAACTGTCCTGAGAAGAGGTCTAATCAGCCAGATTAACTGAAAACACCTGTGCTTTGTTGTTGCCACCAGCAAGCTCATTCCTCTCTGTGTACTTTATTAAATATGTCAGTGTGTGTTGGGTGTTGTGGGACTTTTTACCAACAAGATTTCAGTGTAACTTCCTCTTTTCTGTTTGAGGCAATGTACCAAAAATAGTTCCTGGACATTAAATTTGTTATGTCTATAAATGTTGACCGGAAGTGTTTCTGAAAACAGACTGTGACGTTCAAACATCCTGAGATAAATGTTTGCCTGAATCAAGGAAATAACAGAGTGTGTTGTTGATTGATTCACACATTTTACTAGGCACCACCACTCCTTCACATCAGACCAATGAACTGGCCGTTTAATACAAGATTTGGAACAGCGGTAACTGAGTATATTTACTTAATTACTTACAGTTTTGATGTTTTACTTGAGTATTTCCATTTTATATTTCTACTCTGCTACATTGCTGAATTCTTTATTTATTGGTTAATTACTGGGAAAAAAAATGATTTTAGCTTTATCATACAAAACAAACATTATGACTGGTCTTTAAAGTTCGTGAATCAACCAGTTATTCAGCAACCAGTTATTACACAAATCAACCTTTGGATTTATTGTTATTAGATTATTATTATTATTATAGATTTGTAGAAAAGCCAGCTTAAAGAATTTGGTTTTAGATGTTTTTTATGAAACAGGTAACGGGTCTGAATACTTCTTACACCAAGAGAAACTCACAAAAGGCCATTCAGCTAAAACTAGGCTACCACCTCAACGGATATAATGTCCTTTTGAAAGCACATTTGAGACAACAAGAGAACTGATTGAGGCTCAGAAATGATTAAAGGCTACTGATAAAAAACACATCACGGTTCTCCACACAGAATGAAAAAGTACAAGTAACCACAGTGAGGAAATACCTATTCCGTATAGCATAATAATCATCTCAAAATGGCTTAACTGTATGCTCAGTTTAAAAAATAGTTGTACGTATAATGATTATATGTGTTGACATCATGGCCTCAAGCCCACTCAATGCGTCTTACCCCGGTTTCCAGTAGTGGCACTCAGTTACATTTCACATCTGCACTGGAGCGATCAGCTTCGGATTGAATGACGCAAAGCGAGAAGATCTTTCAGTGTAATATCCATAATGTGAGATAATTTCCACCAGCTGTGGACTCACTTACATTCTGTTGCATCATGCCTTGAGGTAAAGAACCAGCAGTGGGCTTGATCGTGTCTCAATGCATCTGCGTAGCTAATGGCGATCAGGCGAGGGCAGTCTGTAACTAAACTAAACGTACTTGGCCAGATGTGCAGTAGAAAAGATTTAGTATTTTTCCTTAAAAAATGATCTAAATGATCAATTATAAAAATTATGGAGATTTGTTTTCTGTCCATCAACAGATTTATCAATCTAACAATCATTTCAGCTGTGTTAAAATACAACTATATGAATGTATTTTCTCTTATGTGGTTTCATTCCATAGAGAACCATAGCAACGGCCCAACATCAGTGTAAACACACAGCTCACGTACCTTCACTTTTTCTCCCAAACC
The DNA here is from genome assembly GCA_916701665.1 of Sebastiscus tertius. Classification (NCBI taxonomy): domain Eukaryota; kingdom Metazoa; phylum Chordata; class Actinopteri; order Perciformes; family Sebastidae; genus Sebastiscus; species Sebastiscus tertius. Next base: position 6,939 of record CAKAOH010026900.1, on the reverse strand, counting down.
AGTGTTCATTCAGCTCACTGATCATATATTTGCTCTGCATTATGTGTAGATGGAGAAGAAAGGATTGATTATTAGAGGTGTGTGTGTGTGTGTGTGTGTGTGTGTGCACGTGTGTGTGTCTCAAAGAGAGAGTGACAGAGGAAGGATAAAAAGGCAAAGCCCGGGAGTCAGATGAGGTTACATCAAGGGTCAGATAAGAAGACAGTGATGTAATTTTCCGGCACACTTTGATTGACATACATTGATAAAATGTCATCTGATAGAAAGGACTGAATAGTGTTGTGTACATCATAATCAAAATAAAAAACAAAGCCATTCAAGAGCGGCTCCCAGTGGGGTGAGCAACGCTAAAATGAATCAATATTTCATTTCATTTGTAAATGGTGTTGCATCTCCTTCATCGAGGGAATCAGTGTTAGTGTCAACCCATGAATCAAAGCTCAATTGGAACAAGAAGAAAGAAGCTCATACGTTCAACATTTTTAAATTGGGAATTTTGCTGTATTTCAATGGGATTCAATGGGGGTCGTCAAGTTGCCGACACACACACACTCCCCCGCAAACGCACTGATGCATTGTGGAGACGAGTGAATAATAAAGTCGGTCCAACAGGGTGACAACTTATTTTAGTCTGAGTAATAGTCTTGTTCATTAGGAGTGACGGGGGAATCTCCTGGAGGAATTCAGCAGCCATGAAGCTAAAATGTGAGCTTTTAAATAGATGAATTTGAGAGAGGAACATCTCTGCCCTCATCCTCCCCCAACCTCTCGCTATCAATGGCAATTTTCTTTTTCAGTTGCGCTTCATTTGCAGAAATGGTCGGCAGCCGTTCCTGCAAAAGCAATAACCCGACAATTTGTGATGAGACAGATGAATGCAGGATGACAATAAGCTATATCATGATTTTAATCAAAATGCCCTAGTAAGAAATGATGACATTGCGAACCTGAAAAAATACACACTGTATATGCATATATATACTGTACACACACATATCTGCATCTGCTCATAAGATAATGTATATAGACAACAGAGAGCTGTGTTCTCTCTGGCATGATGGCAGATGTCGTTCTGTGTTTTAAGGCAGCTTCTCCTTAAGCTTTTGTTTTCTTTTGGAAAGTTAAGAAGTCTGGCATTTGTGATACCGCAGAACATTTTGCCCTAATGTGTTATTACGCAGATGCCTCCATAATTTCCCAGTGGTCACCAAGCCTTTCAGATCTCAGAAAAGTCATGAAATCCTACTCTCATCGCCACGCTGATCAAGAGTTTCTCTCCCTTTAGAGCCATGTGGTGTAATCTCCATCCTTATGGACTCAAACCCGCATATACTCTTCCTCTTTTCAGAGCCTTTGTTTTTATATTTGGCTCTGTGTGATAAATAAATAAAACAATTTGAAATATGTATAAATAGAATGTATAAGAAACCTACAAGCCACTGAGGGGCTGCTACGCTGGTACTTGCCTCATTGATGTGCTGCCTTTGTGTAGTATAGTCGGTTGAATAATTCACATTCTCAAACATCCGTACTGTCAAACTCAAGCTTGTATTTATTCTGATCTACACGCACTTATATCAATTAATAACCTGCATGCAAACAAACCAAGAGCTCACATGACGGCATGACGGAAGATGACTCTCGTGAGCTGGTCGAAGTTGGGCTTTGACCTTGAATAGTTAAGGTTAGGATAGGTCTTCAGGTTTTGAGTCTCACAAGAGTTTTCCTAACTTTTAGGTTACCTTCTTGACATGACACAAAAAAACGTGTGCCTCTTCCGGTAAACAACACACCTGCTCTGTGATTACTGATTCATCTATTTGTACTTTCCCCCGCACTCCACATACCCCCTGCTGTGCAAAAAGGGAATTACCACCAAGTGAATAACATACTATTTCATACAGACGCGTATAATGAACACAATACAAAAATGGCTCCAACAAAGTGTATGTATTCATATTAGGGGTGTCGCAATATACCAGCATTGAAATCATTTTATATTTACAGTTATTGTTACCGACTCTCTCCACCTCCTTACACTTATATTTTGAATGTAATTCATTATTCATTAAAAAAGAGACAAAATGCAGCAAAGTGAAAGATGAATTTCAGTGGTAATAAGTTTCTATAAATATCGCGATAATGTCGATAGTCGTTATCGTGAATTCTTTTGGCCACAATAATCGTGTAGTGAAAATCTGATACTGTGCCAGCCCTAGTACATATAAACTTATACAAACCCATAAATTGTGAGTAATTTAATAAATTCACCAAACTCATCAAATGCCATTCATTTTTATATAATTTTGAATTCTTTTTTTTTTTTTTCGTTTTTTTAAAGGGCAGTATTTATTTTGTAACGGCAATTTGCCCAATGACACTTTTATTTTATAATGTCCCTTGTCATGACAGTGGAGTTGTCACTCACTAACTGCTGTCACCGAAAGGTAGCCACCATGCTCCTTGTAGCTAAAAGAACAACAATGCCAAAGTAATTCTGAATCAACCAACTAGAGGCTACGACTGTAAATAAACACAGTGCACAGTTACAATAACTAGCCTCTTATTTAGCCACTTATTTTACAGTTACCTCTCCAACGCTACACGTTCTCAAAGAAAAACACAAAACTCTGTGACGAACATAAACACGCAGGCTTTGTCTTTGGTTGTTGTAGCCAAATGGATCTATAACTGGCTTGCAGGCAGGTGATTGGCCTGCTGGGAGGCTGAGGGCACAGATGATTGGCTAACAGGTGAAGGAGGCGGGTACTAACAAGTGGGACTAAAAACATTGGAAAGGTATCATGAAATCAAATTTAAAAGAAAATAAGAACGATAAAATAACATTTCATAATAATTTATTAAGTTTTAGTAATTTAATAAAGAAATACTTTATCGTTGAATATTAATATTCATGTATGATTATCTATTCAATAATGCCTTATTCATACTGAACACTTTGAGGCTCCACAGGTTCAATCTCCATCTTCTCTCTCTCACCCAGAAATCACGCTTTTATACTCCACATCTCATTAAAACTCATTTGCTAATGAATGAAAGGATTTAGGTTCATTCTGAACAACACAGGCATCTATTCAGGATCCAAATCCCCATATAGGAACAATTTACAAGCCAGAGCATTTTTGAGCGTGGTTAAAGGGCTGGCAGAGTTCTTTTAACTGCGGTTCAAAGCTATGTTAAGTGTGGGAATCAAAATCCTTTCTCCTGAGACTAATAGTAGGAAGCACAATGGCGTCCTTTTGATCTTTCCTCTGGCATGTTTTTCTCTACACTTCTACTCCTCCGTCATCTGACTCATCCATTGTTCCATCCTCTGGAGAAATTATGCTAATCAGAGCGAGCCAGATATTGTTAAGCATCAGCAGAATCCAGTGAGAGGTGCAGTGCAGAGACAGATGAACATTTCTCATTTTCAGCTATAATTACAGTCCTGTCTCGCCAAATGGCAGCGTACTTTACTGACTGGGGAGTATCTCTTTGATCCTGATCCACCATACTTTAGATCATGTATTGTAGCTGTGTGTAGCACTATTGCCTAAGCAACATTTCCCCTTGGGGACAATCTTATCTTATCTCATTGGATTATTTTCCTAACTTTATGTGCAGAGCAGCCATGCATAAGTCTTGCAGCAACCACTTATCTTTTTCTGCTATTCTTTTCCTAATAGTTGATAATGCAAAGAAATGATTCTTGATGTCATCATTCAACATTTTGGGAAATATGTCTATTTGCTTTCTTGCAGAGAGTTACATTAGAAGATTAATACCACTCATATATAAAGCTGGACCAGCATCAGGTTACTGTAGGTTAACTTAGTTTAAAGACTGGAAAGAGAGGTAAACAGACAGCCTAAAGATAATAAAATCTGTCTGCCAGTATACCTCTAAAGTTTTAAAGTGTACAAGCACAATAAAAGACTGTATTGTTGTGTGCTGGATTTCTTGGCTGGGACCTTTAGCTTCGCTGGTTGTCTGGCAACTGGTCACAGCCAAGAAAATAACTCTTTAAGAGAGCTATAATGGGTGGATTTTGTTACCTTTCAAACAATCTGGGAACCCATCGACCATCGGTTCGATGACGGATAAGCCTCTGAGGGCAAAGGGCCTATCTTTCTGGGGTTTCTGTGTAGCCAGCGGATATCCGGTGCCAAGACTTCAGTACAGTCGGATTAGCAACTTGAGATGCGAGACTGGAGTTGGAGTTGAGAGACGATGTGTACGACCGGATTGTTTCACAAATAACCAGTTTACAAGCTGATTTTAAACCAATAAAAAGCTAAATCATCGTCAGATGATTTTCCCAGACTGCATTTCGGCCACTGCCTTCCTCCTCTTTTGCTCTCCACACGGACTGTTTACCTGCATTCAACCAAAGCCTGCTCGATCATAGCTGCTCAATACTAATCAGACTACAAACAGAAACCAGAACGCTTCCGATACCAAAATCTTGTCCCGTTGCCTCCAGATTCAAAGAACCAGGATAGCTGTTTATCTGGAGGCTATCATGGGATTGGAGACAGTTGGCCACTGTTTCTCCGGTCTATAAGATCCGCCCCATCCTGGGAGTCTTTGGACTTCTTTCCCCTGGCACTTTTGCTTTGTTGTATACTTTCTTTAGCATCCCCTAAGTTACCTTGGCAGTATATTTTCTGTTGGCAACTTTCATTACAATTCATTCAAAAACTTTTGTTAAATAAAACTCTTTCTATGTTAAGTTGAACTAACCAGCAGCTCCCATGTGGTCTAGCGCAAGGCCTATTGAAGCAGGCTGGGTCACGCATCATCAACGCGCCATGTCTTTGGGGTACAACACATGCGCAGTAAAAATCTGCACTAGCCGAAATTAAACCAATCGCAACGCACAGCCGCAGCTTCAGTTACACTGCGGATGTGTTACACCCCATACCCCGAGACCCGTGTCCGCCCGCGTCCCAGCCTCCTTCAATAGGCCTTGGTCTAGCGGTTAGGATTCCTGGTTTTCACCCAGGCGGCTGGGGTTGGACTTCTGGTATGGGAAGTGCAATTTTGGGGAAGCAGTAGCTCAGTCTTGCACGGCTGAGGAGCAAGGAATCCCTAACTGCTTGGGGCGCCTGACCATTGGCCTCCCCATCACTCTAACATCTCTCCACAACAATGGCGTGTGTGTGAATTAACAATGTAGTGAAAAAAATTAAAAACGAATTTCCCCCAAGGGGATTGAAAAAGTCGTTCTTCTTCATACCTCACAGACTTAAGAGTAGTATCAATCCTCTCATTTGTTCTCCGCAAGAAAGAAAATAAGTGTATTCCCCAAAAAGACAAACTTTTTCTTTAGTTATCCCTGATATTACAAGTAAGGTCTCTGAAAAGCTTTTGCCAAATCTTGTGTCTGGCAAACTGTCAGATATAATTGTCCTCACTGCAGAAAATAACAGATGGTATTGACCACATAACTTTAAAATGTGATGCAGACATTTCAAACAGCGTTTCAAAACCCTCAGGGTAAAATATGTACATATATCTGAAATGGTGGAAACAAGCTGGCTGTAAGCTACACTGTGTACGCAGGACTGCTTCGGCATACAGGTATGTGTGTAGTCAAGACAAAGCATGTGTGTTGGTCGTTGCACCAGGAGTGCTCTGAATCCACAGGGTTTCAATGAGGATTAAGACCAGTTTCCAAACGTCCAAACGTCTTTCTCCACTCTAAAGACCCATTTGATAAATCCAATCCTCTCAGATCCACAAAGGCTGATGCACGCACAGTTCAATCAATATCCTCGGTTTCTTTGACACTCATGTCAAGGTCATGCATACAGCAAAGCCTTTGGGTGATACATAAAAAGATGAGTGCAGGGGCATTGAAATGCATTATGGCAGATAGGAGCTTAAAGTTGTATTTATTTATAAGATATTGGATCTGAATAAATTAACATCATAAATGTCATTTTAATCTCCTATATCATATTAGCTGTCTCCTGCAATATTGGCACAAGGCTAGGTGAGGGATGATGTATGAGGGGATGAGGAAAGCTAATCACCGCTAAATAGCATCTCTAGGATTTTGGAAATATTGAGAAACTCTTTTCTATCCTTCACAGGACAGATGGATGCGTTGTAAGCCCCGTTATTAAATCTACAAAAGATATTTATCTCCATTTTATGGTGGTCTCATTTCAAAATGTTCAAAGGAAACAATCTGTCTGTGTCCTAAAGGAAGATCATAGCAATTTTCTCCTTATAATAATACCATTCTCCCACTGAAGGGAGATTAACCCATTGTTGTTTGTTGCTTTGGGACCTATACTGTGTTTCAAAGATGATAAAATCTGTTGTTTTCTTCTTAACTACAGCACTTTGTCTTGATAATTATATTTACTTTATATGTAAATCAAGCGTTTGACCATAGAGAGTTTGAATAGATGGGCCTGTTGAGCTTGGCGACCAATTGTATGAATGATGTGGTCATTATATAGCTTTATTTGGCCCAGACAATAAATTGTGTATACCCCTACACATGAACAAAAAAAAGAGACACAAAACATTATTACATGATTCTGATTTTAATTTGGATTATTCTCACCTCAATATAAACGGAAAACAATCAATATATGGTTCTTTTGCCTTTGCATCAGAAGTTCAACTTTAAAAAATAATTTTTGAAAGAGAATAAAGAGAATTATATATTGTGCTAAAACAACACATGCAATTGATATTGAAGGTAAAATGTTATCATTTATTTTTAAATGTGATGATAACAGTTTTTGCTCTACTGTTAAACATTTTATCTATAGGGAAATTTCATATTCATAAAAGAAAATTTCTTAACTCAACCCTGTCTTTTAAGTTATTTTTAATTGCAATTTAATGTTATTTTGAGTCTCTTAAATTTGTGACAAATAAGAAATCCATGTCAGTAACTAAACCTTACTCAGAGAT
>CAKAOH010026899.1:21934-61857 GCA_916701665.1 Sebastiscus tertius | reverse complement strand
TCAGGACCTACCAAAAGTGGTCCAAGGAAGGAGAACCGGTGAACCGGCGACAGGGTCGGACCCGAGGCTCATTGATGCATGTGGGGAGTGAAGGCTGGCCCGTGTTGTCTGATCCAATAGAAGAGTTACTGGAGCTCAAACTGATGAACAAGTTAATGCTGGTTCTGATAGAAAGGTGTCAGAACTCACAGTGAGGAGCAGTTTCGTAGCCGCAGATCGGTCAGGGTGCCCACGCTGACCCATGTCCACCGCCAAAAGCATCTACAACAGGCACGTGAGCATCAGAACTGGACCACGGAGCGATGGAAGAAGGTGGCCCAGTCTGATGAATCACGTTTTCTTTTACATCATGTGGATGGCAACGAGTTGGAGGTGTTGACTCGGCCTCCAGATTCTCCAGATCTCAATCCGATGGAGCATCTGTGGGATGTGCCGGACAAACAAGTCCAATCCATGGAGGCCCCACCTCGCAACTTATACAGGACTTAAAGGATCTGCTGCTAACGGTTGGTGCCAGATACCACAGCAGACCTTCAGAGGTCTAGTGGAGTCCATGCCTCCACGGGTCAGGGCTGTTTTGGCGGCAAAAGGGGGACCTACTCAATATTAGGCAGGTGGTCATAATGTTATGGCTGATCGGTGTATATATATATATATAGAGAGAGAGAGAGAGAGAGAGTCTTTTCTATCTGTTTACTAGTACAGATAATACTATTAGTTCCCTATTAGTCATCATATTGACCCCAGAGTTCATGGTATGTTTTTTGGAGATGTAGCCTATATTTAAGGGGGCTCTGTGCCTCTGTCACAATGTGTGTGTGTGTGTGTGTGTGTGTGTGTGTGTGTGTGTGTGTGTGTGTGTGTGTGTGTGTGTGTGTGTGTGTGTGTGTGTGTGTGTACGCGCGCGCGTGCATGTGCGTGCGTGTGTGTGTGTGTGGGCAGGCTCAGGCTGACCTATTGTTGTGTGAGCTCTGTTTGATTGGCAGCCGGTCGGCCCTGCTGGCTGGGTGCTGGACATGACTGACCAGTATCATATGGAGGTCTTTATCCGTGCAGACTGAGCAGGACACACACTGCTGCTTCTGGACACTGCTCTTTAACCCATTTAACACACTTGAACAAAGGCAGTGGACCCCCATGTATACATGTCCCTGCACCATAGAACAGCTTGGAATTTAACCAGCTCCATGGGGTCCAAAGTTATAGGGCCGCTTGGCCTCTACATGACATCAGGGTTGTATTTGTTTTGTTTTTTAAAGTAACGCTCATTTATAAAGAAGGAGATACATGTTTTAATTTGAACAAATTGTTCCACCTTAATACAGCACAACATACTGAAGTAGACAAGATTGATTTAGTTTACATCTCATTGTATCCACCACAGTATCTCTGCGATCCAGGATGTGGTTTGCTAGAGCTTAAAGCTTGGATAGGTTGGAGAAACCAAGAGTAAGCTAGATCTTAAACCCAGCCCAGTGTTGCCAACTCCAGGAAGCAGCACTAGCTTCAAACGTTGCCAAACCTAGAAAGAAATTCGTCAAGTTGGTAAGTAAGTGACATTAACTCCCACCAGGGTGATGCTGCGGGCAACCCAGAGAATAGGGCTATGTATTATTTTTTGTAATATTTTGAAATAATAGTGTTAAAATTGCATTAGTAAAAAATAGTACCAAAAAAAAGTTACAAATTTAGAAAAATGAATGTCTCCCCTCATTTGGGGCACCCCTAGCACTCGCCTATACCGCCTAGGGCCGGCTCTGCTGTGAGGGACCCCTTTCACCTTGCACCTTGTCAAGTGTCCCGTTGTTCATAAAAGTTATATTTATTACTGTAACTTTAACAATTAATTTATGCAATCCTATGATCCAACATTATTTTAGTGTATTAGACAATGAATATGATAATTTATTATACAGTCTCTTTTTATATTTCTTTCTGCAGAGTATAGGAAATCATTGATTAGCTTTGTATTAACTGGTGAAAAGAAATTACTGGTTGTGCTTTAAGGATAAAATAAATCTAGATTTTTTTATTTCTATATTTTCCAATAAGGCATCTCTCTATTTTAACTAGCTAATACCCACAATGATTAAAGAAACAATTCAATTATATACAGCCACAGAAAGAAGACATTATAGGTCGAGTTCACATTGCAACTTAAACTGTGTAGTTATTGTTTTCCATATAGTGTTATATAGAAATGATGTTTTCTTATCAGTGTGAAGAACAAGTGCACAAGTTCCCCCTCAGATCTGGACCATCCTCCCTCCTCCTTCCTCTTCCCTCCCTTTCTGCTCAGCTGAATAACCACTAAAGGTAAATTAGATCATAATGACCCTGCACCATCCATACAAAACCTGATTAGACATGCAACCCTCTGCCTAATGAGCTGAAAAACTGCTCTGTGTGTGTTGTGTGTGTGTGTTGTGTGTGAGTGTGTGTGTGTGTGTTCGTATGTGTGTGTATGAAATGTCTGTATTTTGCTCCTTTAGTCACAGCTCTGTGTGGTATCGTCTAACACACACAAACTCCAGAAACCATGTAAACACACACGCACACACATATCTGAAACCATGTGTTGTTGCATGTAAGTGATATGGCATCTATATGCGTGCCACTAGGGGGCGGAATACATCAGAACCAGCTGACAGAACTACCACCACGGCTGGCTCATGAAGTTGTTATGGCTATAAGGCATTATATCAAATCATATGATATCTACACAGCCAGAGGACACAGAGCAACATTAGCATTGATTTGGAGTCGTGTTTGTGTCCACCTCATGGGGCCCAAAAACTAAATTAAAATTTTGCACATGTATAGGGCCCACAGTTTTGTGCAACACCCCTGGAAATGTAGTTGGTAAGATCTGTGAAACTGAAACATAAGCCAAATGTGCTGTGTTACCAAAACAATGTACTAAAGAGCTTGGACAGCTCAGCTTTGTCAATATTCCTCTTCTTCTGTTTCTTCTTCTTCTTGTTCTTTTTTGAATGATCAAAAATTGAGCCCACAGTGCATCAAACATTTTAGTGTAAACAGCACTGTACACAGCTACTGCAAATTTCTGCTACATAAAGCTCCAATGTTCATGAAAATAAATGACAACATTTTGAGGTCCTGGTAGATGTAGGGTGGTAAACATCTGAATTTTATCACAAAAACTGTGTTTTTGACAGTATTTTGAGTACTATCCTCATGTAAAACATCACATCCAATGGAAATCAGGCATTTTTGATTTCAGTTTTTCACTTATGGAGCAATCGGTCTTTATTAAAATAAATTACTGACATCTCTGTGTAGTCCAGATGAAGTACGCACATTCTCACAATTTTGTCTTGAAAACATTTTTGACCATTGAGCTTCAAACAAGAATTTTCGACACTAGTTTGAAATTTTTCTTTACATGCAACCCTGGGCGATTCCTATTGTGGTGCCACAATAGACCTGTTTTTGTCTTTTTTTAGGGGGGTACATCCTCTGAATGCTCTAGGTCTCTAGTTTGTGGCTGTAAAGTTTCAGTGTGATTATCCTAGAGGTCACCACAGGTCATTTTATACAGTGAGGTCAAATTAAAAAAAAGTAAAATGGTCTCACTATATGAAATGTCTCCTATGGGGACTAACATCATCACACATGAATACAGTTGGGCTCATTGGATCCACAAGAGTCTCAGCTTTACAGTGATACACAATTTATGTAATTCCAAGACTGTTTAGGGACCCCAGTATGCAGAAATATTCAAACACACCATTTTAGAATAGGAGACAATAACACATTGATACTGCAAGTAAATAACTGCATGTGATTATCATTCAATCATCATATCAATATCACAAGTGGGCATGTCTGTAAAGGGGAGACTCGTGGGTACCCAGAGAACCCATTTTCATTCATATATCTAGAGGTCAGAGGTCAAGGGACCCCTTTGAAAATGACCATGCCCATTTTTCCTAGCCAAAATTTAGCAAAAGTTTTCAGCGTTATTTATCCTCCTTCCCAACAAGATAGCATGACATGACATTGGTGTTACCAATGGATTCCTTCAGTTTTCCAGTTTCATATGATATCTGTATCTTCACAAAACCGGAATCCCTTGGGTCTTAAAGGGTTAAAGGTTTAATGATAATGGACCGTCCTGTACTTCTCCTGTATTTGTTTTCCTCCTCTTCCTTTTTTCATCTTCTTCCTCTTCTCCCTCCTTCCTGCATAGCAGGTATAATTTGATTTGATATTGCAATCAAGCATTTTGACTAATGTTGTTTTTTGTCAGTAAACCAGACCCATAGAAACCTTACCCAAACCCAATGTTAATAAATGCATTTTTTAAGTGACTTGGTCTGAAAGGGACCTGAGGAAAAAAATAAATGCCAGCAAAACATTCCCATCAGCCTCAGCTGCATTTTGTGTTTAGTGCAAATACTAGCTTGCTAACACGCTAGAACAGGGGTCAGCAACCTGCGGCTCCGGAGCCACATGCGTCTCTTCAGCTCCTCTCCAGAGGCTCCCTGGGGATTTATAAAAATGGAAATGAATAACTGTTTTTTGTTTACATTTTTATTTTTATTTATCATTGTTGTAGGTCTATGGTACGATGGTACGACGGAGTATTAGGGCCACATTGAGGTAAAAAAAACAAATCTGAGATTGTGAGAATAAAGTCACAATATTACGAGAATAAAGTCATATTATGAGAATAAAATCAGAAGTATAAAAGAAAAAAAGTTGCAATATTATGAGAATAAAGTAATAATTTTACATGTTATTTTCTTCTTTTCTCGTAAAGTTATGACTTTATTCTGGTAATATTACAACTTTTTTTCTCATAAAGTTATGACTTTATTTTCGTTATATTATGACTTCTTTTCTCTTAAAGTTGTGCCTTTATTCTCGAAATCTCAGATTTTGTTTTCCCTCAGTGTGGCCCCTACCTCACTGCAAATGTTTTGCGGCTCCAGACAGATTTTCTTTTTTTGTTTTTTTTGCCTAAAATGGCTCTTTTGATAGTCTAGCACAAGGGTCGGCAACCTTTACTAAGATGGTGAACATCAGCATGATACCGTAATAGTATGCTGCCAGTAGCATTTCGCTCAGAGCACTGTGCCCATGAAGAGCCTCACAGAGCCACTGGTATGGCTGTAGACGTCTATAAGCAATGTGCAGTAAACTGACTGGCTGTGGCTATGCATCATAGAGTAGAAGTCTTTCAGTTGGACCATCAGGTAAAAAATGAGACACTATTGTACAGACATTGAACCCCCTAAACTGATGCAGTGCTATTGCACTACTAGTGACCACTGACCTTCACCAGGTCAAAAGCCATATGTTGGTGTTTGAAATGTTTATTTTTGTGTGTACCATGAAAGATATCCTGTTTGTTTTTTTTGTACTTTTTCTATTCCGCAGGTCCTCAGGGATCTGTAGTCCCCATGGACGTGACCTTTGCTCTCTGTGTTGTTTATTGCTTTGTTGTTGTTGTTGTTGTTGTTGTTGTTAATGTAGAAATTGAATCTTATTTTGCTGTTTTAATTCACTATTCTCTTTTCCTTTTCTTCCCCTCTTTTACCTCTCCTTTCAGCCCTCCTCCTATCTTTCATCCCTCCTCCCTCATCCCCTCTGCCTTTCCACAGCGATAATGAACTGCCTGTCTTGCCCCCGTGAATCTGTTCAGAGCGTTTGTGAATGATAGACTAACCCCTCTCTGAATTATAGACTCCTAGGGGTCACCCTGTATCCCCAGGGGCCCATTGTGAGTGCCCCACTCACAGCCTCTCTCGGCTGCACTTGACAGCCCATTGGTATGGTCTGTGTGTGTGTGTGTGTGTGTGTGTGTGTGTGTGTGTGTGTGTGTGTGTGTGTGTGTGTGTGTGTGTGTGTGTGTGTGTGTGTGTGTGTCCTGTGTTTCCTCTCAGGTAGAAGAAGCCAGCAGATCACTCCCTGCCCTCCAGCATGCCTCACTGCCTCTTTTATAGAGTTTCTCTCTCTGAATGAAAGGAGCCTGGATACTTAAATCCAACTGCTATCCACTCCCACTAACTTCCCTTCTCACCACATTTTCCAGGGAAGTGAGCAGAAGGAGACAGGAACAGAGCGAGTGTGCAAATAAAAGAACAAGATTCAATGAACCTTTAAATATCCCTTGGGTATAATTGGATGAATATTACAGCTGATTGGAATAGAAGAAGGTAAAACATATTGAAGATAACAAATAAAATAGCTGTTTAGTAATTGTAGGAATGCACACTGATGAAATGCAGATGCATACTCTTCCATACGCCCATCCAAACGTGTTCCATTTGATCAGGTTAGATCATGTGGACACAAATGTGTTGTGAAGTAAAAAGAGTATTGTTTGCTATTCACTTACTAGGAGTATATTTACCAGTATGGATGAAAGCCCAGAAACTGATGTTGAACATATGCAGATCGGGTTATACCCAGCTTGGTTCACAGGAACAGGGAAAGCATACAGATAGAATAACAGCTGTTATCAGTCAGCTGGAAGCTACAGTTTCACACGTTTTTTAAGTTTGGATTATACATGATAGCAAACCACGTACACCATTGTCTTTAAGGTGGAAATACAGTTGTCAAAAGGGGCATTTAAGACAGAAATTAGACAACAAAAAATCCCAAATGCATTTAAGAAAAGCACAGGATATCGAGGCGTAGTCGGGGGGAGGAAGGTTTGCAGTTCGGTGTGCTGAGGATCTCATCGCTGCTTTTTGCAGATGATGTGGTCCTGTTGAGGATCAGCACTTCTAAATCTGAGGCCATGGTTCTCAGCAGGAAACCGATGGATTGCCTATTCCGGGTAGGGAATGAGTCCTTACCTCAAGTGAAGGAGTTCAGGTACCTCGGAGTCTTGTTTGTGAGTGAGGGAACAATGAAACATGAGATTGTCCGGAGAATCGGAGCAGCGGGGGGGCGGTATTGCATTCACTTTACCGCACCGTTGTGACGAAAAGAGAGCTGAGCCAGAAGGCAAAGCTCTCGATCTTCCGGTCAATCTTCGTTGACCAAAGAACTAGATCACGGGTACTAGCGGCCGGTTTTCTCAGGAGGGTGGCTGGCGTCTCCTTTAGAGATAGGGTGAGAAGCTCAGTCATCTGTGAGGGACTCGGAGTAGAGCCGCATACTCTGCTACTCTACTCTACTCTACACTTCTCTATGGAGCCAGCTGAGGTAGTTTGGGCATCTGGTAAGGATGCCCCCCTGGGCGCCTCCCTAGGGAGGTGTTCCAGGCACGACCAGCTGGGCGGAGGCCACGGGGAAGATCCAGGACTAGGTGGAGAGATTATATCTCCATACTGGCCTGGGAACGCCTCAGGATCCCCCAGTCAGAGCTGGTTAATGTGGACCGGGAAAGGGAAGTTTGGGGTCACCTGCTGGAGCTGTTGCCCCCGGGACTCGACCCCGGATAAGAGGTTGAAAATGAGTGAGAGTGAGTGATTTAAGAAAAGCAGAGATCTTTGTCAGGCTTTTAATATATATCTAATTCACTTTTGCACTTTAGCAAAGCGGTGTGGATTGGGTTCTGGTGGGAATCCATTCCCTTACTTGTGATCAAGGTAATGGGAAGATGTGAAAGCTGTACGCCAAGCAGACAGGAACATCTATATAACTCTCTGGTTCAGGGTGAGCCCACACAATGGTGCACTACTTATTGGTAGAAAATGTGCTGCCGTCAATTGCATTTGTGCTTCCTGTAGTTCTGGTCTAGCTTCTCTTGTGCAGTGCTTCCAAGTTTTCAGTTCAGGCTAGATTGTTTGTTTGAATAGCCAGTCACATGTGGGAATGAACCATTTACAACTCTTCAACCTAAAGTTGGTCTGTCCGAACAGAGAAGTAATCAGAGAACATCTGAAGGAGTCCAGCGTCCATGGTGTGTATGATCATAAAACTCTGCATGTCCCAGATACTGCTTGTCCAAGACATTAAAGATCCAGTGTGTAGGATTTCAGGGGATCTAGTGACAGAAATGGACTATAATATTAATAACTATGTTTTCAAGTGTACAATCACTGGAAACTAAGAATTGTTGTGTTTGCTTAGATTTAGCCCCACAGAGTCCACCATGTTTCTACAGTAGTCCAGAATAGACAAACCAAACTCTGGCTCTAGAGAGAGCTTTCCACGTTTTTACGTTACCTGAAGGCACCGTAGTTCTCCGACACACTTGGAAAAGGAGGGGTGAGCCAGCCCGTACTCATTACCAGGGCGTCAAATACCCATGCTTTGTCACCGCTGACCGCCACACAAGGCACCCTTTAGCGCTGGTGTGAGACACACCGGGCTTTCCATTAACTACAATGTAAACCCATCCCATTTCTCACCCATTAAATGTTCAGGGAAAGTGCTGTGTTGATGTAGTTTAAAGAGCGAAAGAGACACACCCAGCAGGTGGGAGGTGAGCTGGATGGCTCCAACAGACACAAGGCTTTCAACAAGGAGACCGCTGTTCATGTCCCGTGTGTTAAGTTTCACTTTCACTTTACAATGAGCTGTTCATTCATGTCTTGTGTTTGCAGCGTCCAGTCACATTTTCACTGTACAAACTTAGTCATTTTAAGACCAACCACATAGTTTTTTCCTAAACCTAATGAAGTGATTTTATTGCCTGAACCCAAGCCAGGGTTTTTATTTAATTCACAACATTAAGCACGTGTTTACTGCGAACAAAAAGTGATGCCGAGGGGTCTGACAAAGCATCATTACATGACGAGCTGGGATGAGAACTTGTTGGTTGAGCAAAGGGGCCTTCAGTTGGCTGCAATCTGCAACCTCAACACTAGCTGTCACTAAAGGTTTATAGGAAAAGATCGACTTGGTTAAGTTTATAGGAAAAGATCGACTTGGTTAAGTTTATAGGAAAAGATCGACTTGGTTAGATTTATAGGAAAAGATCGACTTGGTTAAGTTTATAGGAAAAGATCGACTTGGTTAGGTTTATAGGAAAAGATTGCAGTTTGGGTTGAAATAACACTATAAGTGGCGTAACTTAAGTACGGAATTTACGTGACAAATACATGAACGCTGACATCTGGTTTCACACGGGACACAAACAGCGGTCTCCTGGGTGAAAGACCAGAGTTTTTTGACCCACCCATCCACACCGACCTCCTCTCTACATGGCGTTTGTTGCTCTTTATACGTCCTGGTTCAATATTCCGTGGATTGCATACAAATTGATTTCATGTGATATTTATACAAGTTACAGTGCATTTCCTTTTTTTCTTCAAACAGTTTATGAAAACAGCATGGTCCATCACATACTCACATCATCTAAACCTCAATGGTGTTTCTACAGTTAGGAGACAGTAGGTATCCAGCTGAAAAAACTTTTGAAATGAACAATATTTGCATATTCAGAAATTCTGTATTTTTAAATGAGGAAGAAAGAGAAGATGTCACGTAAAGCACCTGCCCACAGAGATGCACCATTGTCACTAGTTCGGTTGGGGATGAGACGGGCAGATATAGAGAGAGTTTGGGTTCAGGGTATTGGAGTTCTGAGACGGAGATATTAGCACAGACTTAAATCATTAAATGCTATATGCCATTTTCTGCATGTCAAGAGTATGTTAGCAAAGCCCAACAAACAATCTTTCTCATCCCACTCTAGAAAAAAAAAAAAAGAAAAGGAATGAAGAGGAAAGGAAAGGAAACAGCATATTTGAGGGATTAAGGGAGAGAAAAGAGGAGATTTGGATGAGAAAGGAGAGAAAAGGCAAAGAAGAAAATACTTCAAATGTTTTCATTTACCTTTCATGTTAAAGCAATTCATTACACTCGTCTAATTTTTAAATGGCTGATTTGCTCAGACTATTGTTGTAGCACATCTTCATTCTGCAACGATCTCCTTCACAAGCCTCCCATGGCCTTTTAACCAGGAGTTAATTAGTCTTTTCATTATCCATGAATGAGTTAATTGATTAACGAGAAATGTTAATGGCTTTATCTGTAAACAGCCTCTCATTTGCTTTCAGCATCCCACTCTTCAACTCCTCTCTCGCCCCTCTCACATTACAACCCAGACGAGTTTTCCAACACATTAAGCTCTGAACTCAGAGAAAGAAAGAAGAGGCTTGTTCAGAATTTCTCAGGGTGTTTTAATTAAAAGCCAAGAAAGGAGCCTGCATACTTATCGCTGGCACTCTCTTTCTCCGTCTCACATCTCTCTACTTTTGGTCTTTACACCGGCCATGCTCCTTCTCCTGATCCACTTCTCTCGTCGTCCTTTCTTCAGAGTGGCAGGAGGAATGGCCCTATGCCTCCTTCAGGGATCCCTTGTGGCCTGACAGCTCTCACAATAAGAGCCATTAAATACAATGAAAGAGAAAGACGGTGCTCTAATTTAAATCCCCTCCTCCTCTGCATCTTTACATCATTATGGTATTAGACGTGAGCAAGACAGAGGCACTGATAGAGAAGGGTGAGCAGAGAAAGAGATGGATGAATGTGGGACTTCAAAGTCCTGCAGCAGCGGCAGCACTTGAGGGGAATAATGAGCCAGAGGCTTGTATGTATAGAGCTCTGTGTGGCTTAGCACGCCTTCTGTGGCCTTGTAGAAAAACCTTCATCAAACTACAGTCAAGAGGCAAACAGAAAGAAGGTGATGTGGGTTTCATGGCCGGTTTTACAGTGTTGAGCCTACATTCCCATATTACAATGGAATGGGGTTTTTTTTTCAGCTTTTATACAAAGAAAAACAATGGGAGATATTTTATATTTTTTATCACTGTAAATGTCCAACGTTTTCTTTTAATGATAGGTCTTATGACAATGACTTGGATGCTGAAAAGTAAAAAAAAATGTACATCAGTGCTAACCATACTAAAAGGTTAAGTTAAAGGTCCCATATCATGCTCATTTTCAGGTTCATACTTGTATTTTGTGTTTCTACTAAAACATGTTTACATGCTGTAATGTTAAAAAAAACTTTATTTTCCTCGTACTGTCAGCCTGAATATACATGTATTTACCCTCTGTCTTAAACGCTCCGTTTTAGCGCATTGCAACGGAATTGCAACGGAATTGCATTGCTAGGCAATAGTTTGGGTCCATGTGTACTTCCTGTCAGCTGATGACATTCACATACACTGCAACCAGGAATAAACTGGGACACATTTAGAATGTTTACGTTTAAATCTGTGTAAAGGTTATAAATATTGTATATTTGGGACATCACAAATGGACAGAAATCCTGACAGCTTGTTTCAAATGCAGAGTTTCTGAATACGGGCTGTGTGTATTTCCCTGTGGCGTGAGCGTTTTGATACTTTCACAGTATTTATATAGGACTTAAGAAATAACATGAACATTTTTATAATATGTCCACTTTAAGTGGTTGACAAATGAGTTTGGAACTGAACTTTGCTGAAATATGCTGTGGATTACTTTTTAGATGTTTAACAAAACTCACTTTTTATGTGCTCCTCTCTCTTTTAAATGAGAAAAGCATCAATTAACTCAACACAAAACATGTGGATGTATGGAAGTGAAGGATAGAAGGACAGGGGGTTCTTAAGTAAATGATGGGAATGATAATTTGAGGAGAATGTAGCGCTATCAGACATATGGTGAAGTGGAGCTGCCTGGCCAGGCTAGAGGGCTTTTCATGATCTGCACTCTATTACAGGGATTAGAGATGTAGGGAGGGCAGGCCACAGACACAATACACACACTACTTTCTCTCTCTCTTCACACAAACACACACACATCAAACCTTTAGTCAATCCTTTCTACCTCATACAAACATAAACATATGCACAGACATGTTATTACACAGCTGAACATAAAAGTACTCCAAAAAGAAAGAAGTTTTAAGGGGATCCTGTATGTTGTGAAAAAAGACCGTCAGGGTTCTCCTGAACACAATGCCAATCTGTAATTTCCATGAAAATGCAGTGGTAACATGTGAATTCTCTTAATGTATCTCATATCATACAAGTGCTGCACTAGATAAATAATCATAATCTGTTATGCACATGATTGCAGATATTTAGTCAAGGATCTGTTAGAACATGGTTAACACAGTGCCACAAGTGTGGAAATATTAAAGGAGATGGAAAGTTATGACAACTTCTCTGTGAACACTCATTTCAAATGTCGATAAATCACACGACTGTTGCCATTAACCTGAATATTTGTTGATTTTGTAAGTCAATGTTATAATCATGAAATATAGAGCGGCCAGACACTTGCAATGCACATGTAGGCTAGTAAGCGATTTATGGGCCGTGACCAACCGTATTTATATTTCATACTTGCCTCAAAACAGACTGCAAACTATATGGTGAATTTGGCTGTATTAACACACGGTAGGCTACAGGTGCTCAAAGAGAACAGGAAGAGACTGAACCAAGGTTTAACGGACTGAGTAGCCAGCTGTGTCTGCCTGTCCAGAGAAAGTTGGGGCTGCGTGTCAAGTTAAGAAGGAATTAATTTCAATATTTTTTTTATATAGCGTCAAATCATAACAGAAGTTATCTCAAGACGCTGTTCAAATAGAGCAGGTCTAGACCATACTCTAGCAAGACGAGAAAGCACAAAGACTCCGGGGAAGAAATCAAGTTAGTAACATGCATGAATGGGACATGAATGCATCCAGATGGAGAGGGAGAGAAGGAGAGAGGAGCTCAGTGTGTCATAAGAAGTCCCCCGGCAGTCTAGGCCTATAGCAGCAGAACTAGGGGCTGGTCCAAGGCAGCCTGAGCCAGCCTTGGGCCAGCCCTAACTATAAGCGTTATCAAAGAGGAAAGTCCTTACCCTACTCTTAAATGTAGAGAGGTTGTCTGCCTCCCAGACTGGAGCTGGTTCCACAGAAGAGGAGCTTGACAGCTGAAGGCTCTGGCTCCCATTCTACTTTTGGAGACTCTAGGAACCTCAAGTAACCCTGCTGCATTCTGGGAGCGCAGTGCTCTAGTGGGGCAATAGGCTACTATGAGCTCTTTAAGATATGATGGTGCCTGACCGATTAGGGCTTTGTAGGTGAGGAAGAGGATTTTAAATTCTATCAGCAGTGGAATGACAAAATGCAGGTAAACATCACTGGTCTGAGTCTAACATTGTCTTTACATATGTAGCCTACACACTGACTCAACATTAACTTTAGTGACCTCCGATGGGCGTAATCAGGTGTCATTACCACCAACGTGAATAACAATCTTACTGTATTTAGAGCTTATCCTTAGCCAGCAGTTTTAAGTAGGATTCAGTGTCGCCCACTCTGGCCCCAGGAATACCATTGACTATGTTTGCTGGTGTTGCCAACTTCACGTTTCTCAGAATAGAGCTGCCGATAACCAGAGTTGGTTTCTCAGCGGGTGTGTCACTGAGTGGGGAGAATCTGTTAAAAACATGGAGTGGTTGGTGATGAACCTTCTGCTTATGACTATGCCTCCTTCAGACAGTCACCCAGCCTCCCGGCTGCTCGGGGGGTGCCGGGAGATGGCTAGCAGGAGCTACGCTTGGTCGGCCTGCACTGGTTAGGGGCTGGCACCGGCTAGGGGTTGGCTAACTACAGTAGCTAACGATTGAGTTTCCATGGTGCAGAGCCGCACTTCTAATTCACTAAGCCTCGTCGGCATCACAGCAAGTGCACTACATTTATTACATGTACCATTATCACTAAAGGAGGCAGAGGAATAGCTTAACATGAGACACGCCGAGCAAGAGAGAGCAGGAGGGAGAGGAAGAACCCATCGCTAACTGCTAAGCTAAAGGACATAGCTAGCGTTAGCAGAACTGAATAGCTTGCAGACAACTGAGGGATGTCTGCAGCCTGCTAGACTCCAGCCTGATTCCCAGCCTGCTAGCTTCCAGTCTGCTCCTCGGCCTGCAAGCATCTAGTTTGCTAGCCTCCAACCTGTCAGCCTCAAGCCAGCAGCCCAGTCGTTTGCTCGGCCGACACCTGTTCCTCGTTTCCTGTTGGCACACCGGCCAACACCTGTCCCCGTTTCCCAGTGGGAGGTTCGGCTGACACCTTTTCCTCGTTCCCAGTGGACGATCCGGCTGAAACGTGTTCCTCGTTTCCTGTTGGCGGTCCAGCCGACACCTGTCCCTGGTTCCCAGTGGACGGTCAGGCTGAAACCTGTTCCTCGTATCCTGTCGACAGTTCATCCAAAACCCATTCCTGCTGGGTCGCAGCAGTCCCAAGTTCCTGTTCTGCTCTCAACTGGTTCAACCTACAGCCGGGTCATCAGTTGGCAGGTGCCCCCATGGTCATGTTCCAGTGGGGTCCCGTCACCATGGCTGTGTTCTGCTAGGGTCCCGTCACCATGGCCGTGTTCCACTCGGGTCCCGTCACCATGTCCATGTTCCAGTGGAGTCCTGTCATCATGGTCGTGTTCTGCTGGGGTCCCGTCACCGTGGCCCTGTTCCAGTGGGGTCCCGTCACCATGGCCGTGTTCCGCTAGGGTCCCATCACCGCCTTCGTCATCCAGAGTGGTTCTGCCTACGTCACCGTCCTCCAGAGCGGCTCCACCTGTCTGCCTGTCCTCCTGAATGGAGGGGTCTGCGATCTGTGGTCCTCTGCCGAGTTGGTCGTAGCACAAGGACACACAGGTCAACATAATCCATTGAAATAATTGAGGGTGCTTCTGCCAGATGTTAAAGAGACAGCCTCCATCATCTCTAACGTTCTTGTGATCACTCATTTTAAATGTTGATATAGCCAATCCCACTAATGTTGTCACTAATGTGTACTTATGCTGATTTTGTCAAACAATGTCAGGATTACAGTTTAAAGATTTGCAGCAGTGCAGCAGCAAACTGTAACTAACTACTGTAGGAGTGATTCTGATGCTTGACACATCCTTTCCAGGCCTGGAGTCTGCATGCATACATTCAAATTTTTATGGAGGTTGTTTTTGCTAACTTTTCCTTGGTGTAGGCCATATATATATTGTAGTGAGTTGTAACACAAAATGGCATTCATTTCACAGTCATCTCTTTTACTTTCTAGATAAAAAACATTAAACTGTGTTATGTCAGTGAGGGTGCATGCTTTGTGGACTAGGTGTCTCCACTACCTGTGAGGATCGCACCAATGGGCCATTAGTGGAACAATGGGATACATTTTTACAGTTTGATGGGTTGGGTACTACTGCCCAACTACATCCACTCAAACCAGTCAAATCTACAAAAAGAGAGGCTGTTTATGTGTCAAAATAATGTTTTGACACATAAACGTTAACATTTTTACATTTTCTGTAAAAATGTTAACTTCCGTACTGCTGACTAAGACATCCGTCAATTGCGGGCCGTAGTTATCATTTTCAAGACAAAAGACAGCAGGTGTGAATGCTCTTTGTAATGCAACAGCACAGTCAGTTACAGTAACATCCACAATCACAGCGACAGGCTCAACAAGGATTACTTTTTGCATGTAGCCTATATATTTAAATGGCTTGTGGTTTCGATTTCCTGTGAAATGTAATTTCAGTTTTTAGAGTAAGTCAGGAGGAAACACAAACAAATAATAGTATAGTTTGATGCTTGCATTGACATGTTGCATTTGACTTTGACAAGCATTAGAGCATAAAAGCACCTGGACCTTAGAGGCAGGGATTTACACATTCAGCTTTCCTGTCCTTTCTCAAGACAGACCCCCATGAAATCACCCTTTAACCAAGGGATCACTCACTGTGTGTGCTGGTAATGCCCATGGTAAATTGATACCATTACTGTCTGGTCGTGAAAAAGGCAGAACTAAAGACCATTCCCGTGTCCCACCACTCGCTGTTGACTTTCTAACAGCTGTGTGTGTGTGTGTGTGTGTGTGTGTGTGTGTGTGTGTGCGCGTGAGAGAGAGAGAGAGGGAGAGAGAGAGTGTGTGAGAGAGAGAGAGTGGCACGTTACCGTATCTAGAAAAGATATTGATTTGCATGATCTTTTTGCTCTCTTTCTTCCTTTTCGTTATTTCTCTCTGTTTCCATGTCTCTCTACCCTCACCCCTCTCCCCTGGGTCTCAGACCTAGCCATGTATGACAGATATGGTTGATTGTGAGTAGATCAGAGCAGATCATTGAGGTGAATGGCTTCAGTGAAACCTCTCATTCAGCTCAGAGTCCAAGCTTTCAAAGGGGCCTTGATATGGAAGAAATGGGGATATCCTCCTGGCTGTTCCTTTATTCTAATGTGTGTGTGTGTGCGTGTGTGTGTGTGGGTGTGTGGGTGTGTGCACGTGCATGGTGTTTTGCGTGGGCTGCTGACTTTAGTCCATGTGAAATTATCAAACAAAGCTGAAATAGGAAGTAGAATGAATAGCACTCACACTGGGCACCATAACCATAATCTGGTGTGTGTGTGTGTGTGTGTGTGTGTGCGCGCGCGTCCCCGTGTACATTCGCTGTATGAGAAAGAATGGCTTGACACAGTTTTTCAAACAGGAAATGAAAATGTTTTTATCCATTTTCTTTATGTGCAGTCCTGAATTCAGCCTTTTGAATTTTTCTTCAATGATAATGGACACGCTGCTCCGCTTGTACTATCAATGGTGTTTTTTTGTGAGACTGTCAGTCTGCTTGTTACATGAAAAGTGTTTGTTTTTCTCAGAATGGATATTTAAATGAGTCATTTCAGCCATTTGAAAATCTTCACTGTGAAAATGCACATTAAGTTCTGCCCACAACAAGGAAGGCACTCCTGCTGCTAGAAAAGAAATAAAACACAGAATACATTTAAGAGCATTAACTGCATCCAGTGACAGTGTCGTGACCGTCTTCCATTGTAATAACTTTATAAATTTCTTGAATTATTGATAGTGTAGATAATTGGAATTGTCTTTTCTATATCCACCATCTTGTTCCTCATGCAAATTGATGTTTTACTCACTGACGAGGGCCAAAGCTTGACTGAACTGACCATGTGCTCTGACAAGTCTTTAAAGGTCCCATATTGTAAAAAGTGAGCTTTTCATGTCTTTTATATTATAAGACAGGTTTAAGTGATATACAAATACTGTGAAAGTATCAAAACACTCAATCCATGGAGAAATACGCACAGCTCGTATTCAGAAACTGTGCGTTTGAAACAAGCCGTTCATTTGCGATGTCACAAATATACAATATTTAGACCATTTCACAGTTTTAAACGTAAACATTCTAAATGTGTCCTGGTTTATTTCCTGTTGCAGTTTATGTGAATGACATCAGCTGACAGGAAGTAAACATGGACCCAGGCTGTTTCCTAGCAACGCAATTCCGTTGCCACTCCGTTGAAATGCACTAAAACGGAGCGTGTCAGGCAGAGGGTAAATACAGGTACATTTGGGCAGACAGTATGAGAAAAAAAAAAATGTTTTTTGAACATCACAGCATGTAAACATGTTCTAGTAGAAACTAGAAAAGTATGAACCTGAAAATGAGCATTATATAGGACCTTTAATATCCTGCAATAAATAAAGGTTTTCAAAATAACAATGAAAATAAACCCTGGATTAAAATATATTTCTGCCCGTTGCCATTCCATGCAATTAACCTGAGCAAGTATGTATAATCTTACAATTTTTTTAATAACAGTATGTAGAAAGTTATGGATATTAACTTTAAAGCCACCATTTTTTATGGATGGGAAAGCCATTCTTTTTTTAACACAATTTTTAAAGATCCTTCCAGACATGTTTTAAGACATACAGTATAATCACTCTGCTTTGAATAGTAATTTGTGTCCAATATAGTTTTTCCTGTAAAGCCAAATCTTAGTGAATGTGACCTGAAAGTTTCAAGTTTTCACATCACACTTGTTGCTTATTAGACCATTATTAGCTTCCAAATTAGTCGGATGACACAAAATCATGCTGGTATGAACATGCCTTAAAGGACCCTTTCTCATGCTCATTTTCAGGTTCATACTTGTATTTTGTGCTTCTACTAGAACATGTTTACATGCTGTACTGTTCAAAAATCCTTTATTTTCCTCATATTATCTGCCTGAATATACCTGTATACCTGACACACTCTGTCTGAAACGCTCCGTTTTAGTGCATTTCAATGGAATTGCAACAGAATTGCGTTGCTAGGCAACAGTTTGGGTCCATGTTTACTTCTTGTCAGCTGATGTCATTTACATACACTGCAACAGGAAATAAACTGGAACACATTGAGGAAGTTTATGTTGAAAATCGTGTGATGATGTATATATTGTATTTTTGTGACATCACAAACATTTCTCCGTATATTGAGCGTTTTGATACTTTCACAGTATTTATAAAGCACTTAAACCTGTTTTATAATATAAAAGACATGAAGATCTCACTTTTTACAATATGGGACCTTTAAACTCAGATTGAAGGTGAGTGCTGAGAAACTTCCCTTTCAGCAGATGAATGTGAAAACAGTCTTGTAGCGTCAAACAGTGCACGATTGTGGTAAGGTACATTTTCTGGTTCCCTTAATATTGTCTGCAGTTCTTGAATGCAGCCTCTTACCTGACTCCTCCACCACCAACCCACTTATCAGGCCAGGTGATAGAAGGCACCTGGGGCCTGTTAAGTCCTCTTGCCTCTGCCTGGCCTGCCGTTGTAGAGTTGGTGTTGCTGCAGGTAAACTGACATTTTAAACAGTTAGTTTGTCTGTTTGTCAGTGAGATCTTTGCTTTTTGGCTTTAGCTTTTACTGTGTGATACATACCTTACCGTGGCCCATGGTCCCACTGTCTCTGCTGAATAATTCTTTGAGATGCCCCATGGTGGTGCATCAGTATTAAACTAAACTATAGAGTACGGTCTAGACCTGCTCTATATAAAAAGCGTCTCGAGATAACTTCTGTTATGATTTGACGCTTTATAAAAATAAATTGAATTGAATTGAACTGTTGTAACTATTTATATGATTTTATTTTGTAAATAGTTACAACAGTTACAACAGATTTTAAGTTCTGGGTGTTAATTATTTGTATCGTGCTTTTATTGGAAAGCACTTTGTAACCTTGTTTTGAAAGGTGTTATATAAATGAAATTATTATTATTATTATTAAGTAACTTGATCCTCTTTGAGTGAATATATACAGTATAGGAAAATGTGTAGGTAATACATATTATTTTTTAATATATTCTATTGACAAGGATCTACTTATTTAATATGTTGTAAAAATACTATTAAATAATAACTACGACCTTTTAATGACTAATCTTCCAACACGTGTTTGTTAACAAGACAGTGCTCAAATTCATTAAAGCTACATGGAATATATCACCATTGAAATGCCATGTAATAATTCACATTAATCAACCTCACTTGACCTTTGAACACAAGAATTATAAGCCTAACAATCATTTTCACTCCACTTACTTCACATGAATGCTTTTCTCTCTTAAGAGATTGGAATGACATCTATTTTATAGCCTCAACAGAAACCAGCCCCACTGGACATGTGATAGATAGATTTCTATTTATTGATATTTCCCATAGCAGAGCTCCTGCCAGTCAGACTATATGAGCAGCAGATCCCTGACTGGGTTGGATCTGACAGGATTAGCTGTTTCCTTCCCCCGACACAATAGAGTCCACCAGGAAACCAGATCAAACCGCGCACAACCATATACATTTGTAGAGTGTGCATATCCCATGTGCGTGAGTGTAGTTGTGTGTGTGCGTTCAGGGAGCAAAGAGCCAGGCTAAAGGGCCGAAAGCCAACAAAGAACAAGAAGAGAGAAGCAGCAGGAAGCTGACTAGTCACTTTATCCCTCTTCCCTCTCTCCCTCTCTTCTTGGGCAGACGGCGGGATCAAGGGAGAAAGTTGAAGTTAAAATCAAAGGTTGAACCAGGGATTATTCCTGAGTGGAGAGGGGGGTGTGGGGTGGGTGTGGGGGTGAGGGGGGAGGATGGTAGATGACGGTTCAGGTTTAAAGAGAGCCATAGAAGCAGAGTGGACACTTTTCATTAGATTGTCTGTCTAGTCTATGTACCTATCACCCAAAGAAATGACAAGTAACCATTACCCTATAGTATTGTCAAGTCCCAGTTTGTTCCTCTTGGGTGATTATTATTTCTAGTTTTGACAATTTTGTGTCTATGATTAATTTCAAACCTATTGTCAAGAATAAATATAATTTGTATTTATTTATATTTTTTATCACTTAAAGGGACTCTTTGTAAGAATCAGAAATGTCTTGTTAACAGCGACACCTGTGGCCGTTAAGTCAACGAAAGTCAGCGTCCTGTTGCTCGCGCTTGTGCCGCTCTAATAGACATGAAGGAGCATCACTCAAATCAGTGAGGCGACATACGTCAGCTAAAACAACAACACCACTTTATATTTCAGCTGCTTGGCAGTAATGTTAGCTGACCAGACCAAGGTCTCTCCGTGAATCAGTGCTGATACTGTGTTGTCCTGCTTCAGACTCCTGCCTTCTGCAGTGTGTAATGTGCACGCATGCACATGAGAGGTGGAGCGAGTGAGAACGAGCACGGTGTGTGAGTGAAGGCAGGCAGGCAGAGGAGCAGAGCAGCATCGACTCCGGTCCTGGAGACTAAAGCTACGGTCTCCCCGGTGTCTTCTGACCGCGGTTGGGGGGCTGGAGCACGAAGAGTTGACACTGTTTTGCAAGACGGGCTTCACTAGATAGAACTTTGCAGTTTTGGTGCTTCCGTATAGTTTGTGTTGGAACAGCGTAGCCACAAGCGAGCGCGCATGGGACACCGACCCGATTTCTACATGTAAGAAGTTACAAACAGTCCCTTTAATAGAGATATGCCTTGTGAAATGGGTTTAAATGCCAGTACATTGTACACTAGAGGATGTTTTTGTGGAAGCAAGATTGAATAATCTTTTAGGACTATGTCTTCCAAAAAGTGGTAGGGTTCGACCTCCTATTGTTATTATTTTTCAAACACAGTAGCTGATAAACAAAATCAGCAATCTAAAATGTTCAATTTCAAAAACAGAAATAACAAAAAAAACGCGATACCCAAAACCTGAGTATGCCTTGATCGACAGCGGAAGTAGCAGCACCTATCCTAAGGAATGCCCTAAAAATGCCGAGGGGATAGGTTGCTGTTAATAAGGATTTGCTCTAAATGATAGCTAAACCAAGATTTTGGCAAGAAAAAGTTTCCTGGAGTAAGAACTAGAGGAGAAGAAGAACTGGGTCATAGCATATTAGTGCATTTCCTTGACTTTCTTCATGTTGTAGGCTATTTGTAGTTTGTTGTTGGAATCCATGAGGCATTCAAGATGTGCATTGGTGAGCTTTGTGTCAAAATGGTTTCAGAGTGAGAATATCTGCATCAGAGACCAAACTGTAGAAGTGGCCAACACCTGCTCAACTTTGACAATGTTGTTTGTTTTTTGTCTGCGACTCTACTTCACTTTCCAGAGAAGCACAATTAGAAGGGCTGAGCTGTGTGATAGTTGGAGTGAGAGAGGACACATCCACATGGAAGGGATTTTCTTTTTCTCACTGAAATTTTATTGTTTTTAATTTTGTTATACAGAACAAACACAGAAATTGCTGCCAACATTATGATACAGCGTATTCTGTATACAGAGTAGTATCTTTGTGATGAGCTTTATAAGCAGTCCACTTTTCCCATTTTTCACAAGTCTTTCCATATACTGTATATCTCTTCAGCAATGTCCAGCCAGTGTCTCAGAGTAGGGGGGTCCTCTTTGAACCATTTCTTCATTTTTGGCTTCTTAGTCGCTGCCAATTAATTAGATACTGGTCCTCATGTTGTATATTTTCCTGTGTCAGGTTACCTTAAAGGTGCACTGTGTAATGCCCACATGTAATCCACATTGTAATCCAAATGTCCCAAAGAAATAGGGGGCAGTGTTTCAATCTCTACTACTGGGTCCATACAATCTAAATTTACACTCTTCTGTTATATTACAGCAGGGCAAAATTAAACACAATTTGACCAAACTGCTGAAACTCTGAAAGCCAGTCAAAATAACACTGCTATCTTATAATCTTCACGTGTGGCGTCGGCCTATAGTTTATGTTAGCCATCTGTGTGTTTGTGACACTAACCGGGGCTGGACGGTCTGTGTACACTTTGATAGGTTGTTTATTGGCTTGGATCCGAGGCGGCAGAGATGAGGGAACAACACATGTTTTCATTTTGTCCTCTGCGCCGATGGGGGACTGCTTCACTGGGAGGGGAGCATGCAGTAGCTCCGGGGGACATAGCTTCAGTTGGTAGAGGTGGCGGTTCGGATTCGGCCGGCTGCATTCAAGCTGACTGCTAACAGAAGGTCCATTCGTCTCCTTGAGCTGCCACACTCTCTACTCCCGACAAAGAACCCCCCCCCCCCGGGTAGGACAAAGCAAAAATACAAGTCATTTTTGTCGTTTAAGCCACTTTGGATTTAATCCAATAAACAAACTATCAACCGGACCATGGATGTATTATTGACAAGCCATCAGGGCAGATCTACTTCTTCGTCCTATCATGTTGAACTGAGGGCAGACTGGACGGATCGGGGCTAGCTGGTTAGCATGCTTATTTCAGTAGTTCTGACTCACACAGGCTCCGCCCTCTATGAGTAACACTCTCCTCCAATTATGGGTACGCATCCGTCCACTCAAAATCTGTATAAGCAAAGCCGGCCAATCAGTACAAGCCTACCCTAATACGTGCAGTCCCACAGTATATAAGGCAGCACACACCACTGTCTGCTATCCTTTTTCTCATTAGCGAATGGCAATTTGCTCACTGACTGTTCGGCTCCACGGATGGAGTCACCGCTTCAGGGGAAAAAGTAAGAAGAGATTCATCAGATGCAGCGGTGGGATCACTTCTGACGCTTCGACGTGTTGCTTCGATGTGATTCTTCGACATGACGTTTCGATGTGATGCTTCGCCGAGATGAGACTGAGCTGGAACTCTGGAACGGCCCCACGATTGCACAAAGAACAAGGTGGTGAGCCGTCTCAGGGTGTGGGGGTTGCACAGAGAGATCTTATCCAGGTGTGACCCCCCTCGACAGCGGCCTTGCGGCTCACCTGCTTCTACAGTCAGCTGGCTGGTCAGAGAACAGGAAGCCTCTGCAGCCGCTGCTGTATGACACAGAGACGCTGGAATATTTTGACAAGGTATTTCAACTGGAAGCACAGCTGGCTCAGCTGCTAACAATGGTGCATAGTGTCATATGCTGGCCATTTTGCTGGCATCTTCCCAGCCAAATGTCCCCTCCCTCACCGTCTCAGCCTGACATTTTGGACCTCAGCTCGGCCAAATTACTGATCTGATTCAAGGTGTTGCAAAGGCCGTGGGCCGTGTGATGTCTCTAGCCACAGTAGGCTCCCGTCATGTGTGGCTGGGACTCACCGCACTCCAGAGGAAGGATCGGAATGATCTCCTGGGAGCACCAATAATCATGGGGCACTGCGGGCCGCGTTCCCCCACGGCGTGATGGTGAGGTTTTTGCGCCCCTCTCTCTCCTTCCTGTTGATGTTGTTATCTCTCTCTCTCTCTCTCTCTCAAAACCCAACCGGTCGAGGCAGATGGCTGCCCACCCAGACCCAGGTTCTGCCCGAGGTTTCTACCCATTAAGGAGGAGTTTTTTCTTGGCATTGTCGCATAAAAATGCATGCTCATGGGGGATCTCTTGTTGGGTCTTTAGACTACGTTCTAGACCTGCTGAAAAGCGTCTTGAGATGACTCCTGTTATGATTTGACACTATATATAAATAAATTGAATTGAATTGAAATTGAATTGAAGTTAATAAAGCTGATGTTCTTGTTGAAAATGTAAAGAATGTTTTGATTAAAACAAATTACCTTTCACAGGGATCACATTCGCCTCTCCTCCCCACCTCCATGATGTCTCGTTGAATTTGGCTCGAACCCGTTCGTATGACGTTTCATGGCTGCCCAGCGTCAAAACTCACTCACACACTGGCCATCGCCGCCCCAAACTCAAGTAAAGGAGGCAGTGAGACAGGCTGGCATCACAACACTGTGCCCATTCATGAACGCTTTAATCAGCGTGATGTTGTCAGAGAGCACAAAGGGAGAAATACTCCATTGTGGTCACCGTTACTGTGTTACTACAGATCAGCGCACACAACTCTCTTCCTCGGGTTAATGGTGGGGCGTCTGACTGTATTACCTTTCCATCGGGGGGTAATGCACCTCACTCCGGCTTAATCCTGAGCGGGGAGAGGGTTACACATGGGGGGTTCATAGAACACATCACCAGCTCGGCCCTGGGTCAGCCTTCCGTTTATGGAAGTTCAGGCGGCTGTGAGGGCTGAGACAGGATATCTCGGCCTTTTAGCTGCTACCCCACAGCTGGTCACTCGTCCTTTAACACAGTTGTATGAGGAGTAGTGGTGCAACCGTGTATGAACAGAATCGATGGATAGGGTTCAGTTTTACAGTATTCCTCCTGTTCATGGTCATCAACGAGGTGAATCTATCCTCCAAGGAGAGATGGATTAACTCTCTGCAGAGATCCAGGCCTTGTTACAGAAACAGGATGTGTCTGTAGTCCCCACTCACGACAGACAAAAAGGCTTTTATTCCGTGTACTTCCTGGTTCCCAAGAAGATGGGAGATTTCAGACCCACTTTGGATCTCCGCATCCTAAACCAGTGCATTGCCTGCAAGACGCTCTGTATGTTAACCATCAAGTGGTTATTGGTCGCTCTGCTGCAACAGCACAGACTTTACTCTGTTAGAATGGTTCAGCCTGGTGACATCAACTTAAAGGACACTTTCATGTTGAGGTGGCTCAGAAACACAGGGAATTATTGTGTTACGCCTTCCAGAGGATAGCCTACAAGTACAACAGACTGCCGTTCAATTATGCCCTGGCCCCCCACTCCTTCAGCAGATGTGTGAACACGCTACGCGACCATGGCCTGAGAATCTCCTTTTATTTCGAAGACCTCATCGTCATGGCCAAGTCCAGATAATGGGCTATGTTCCACACAGTCCAGTTGATCTTACACCTAATCAAGTTGGGGTTTGTGATCAAATGGAGGAGGAGAATCCCCCTGCTACACCAGTAGATGGAATGGGTTGTGCTTGATGCGTGCAGGTTGCTGACCACAGACGGACGGTCCTGCCGCAGGCAGTTAGCATCTGCAGCGGGGTGTAACGCTGACGGCATTGACCATCATGCAGGCATTGGGGTTTATAGCCGCAAACCATTGGATGATACCGCTGGGGCTCCTACACATGCAGCGCCTGCAGTGGTGGTTTGCCAGCCTCTGCTTGGATGCCAAGAAGCACAAGCGGCGCTTTATTACTATTCCCCTCTTTGTGGAGAATGACCTACGCTGTTGAAGGGAACGCCACTGGCACAAATGACCTCCTACGTAACAGTGTTCACGGATGCATCCCTGACAGGGTGAAGAGGGACCTGCGTGGGAAGAGTGGTAGGTGGTGTGTGGCCACAATGGAGGTCCGACAAATCAACCTCCTCAAGCTACAGGCAGTGTTTTTTGGTCCTACTGCACTTCAGA
This sequence comes from Sebastiscus tertius, assembly GCA_916701665.1. Classification (NCBI taxonomy): domain Eukaryota; kingdom Metazoa; phylum Chordata; class Actinopteri; order Perciformes; family Sebastidae; genus Sebastiscus; species Sebastiscus tertius. Next base: position 36,435 of record CAKAOH010026899.1, on the reverse strand, counting down.
ACCCTGATACAGGGGAGGCATTTTATCTGTACAGCTGGATGTTATTCCTGCTAAGCTCTAGGCTTGCGGTACCTCACTGGTGCCCATATGTTAGCTGCAGGGTCATCAGCTGAGGACCACCGCTCATTGATGTTCCGCCCCCTAGCCCAGAACATCTCCTGGTGGTGGGGCAGTGAACAGGGACGTCTCCCTGAGACTCCCTGCACCTAACATTCTTCAGGTGTTGCCTGCTCCCCATACTTTATCCAATCTTCTCAGCCAGAGCCAGAAGCTTGCCTTCTCTGCCTCTTCTGCTAACTCCCTGGTTGCCTTATGCAGTCTGGTTCCCCGTAGCCCCAGGTCCTTGAGCAGGTCCTTCCTCTCCTTCTTGTCTGCTCTGGACCATAGGGTGGGTGGGTCGTCCCATCCGAGGCCCGTCCACCCAGTCTGGACCCTTCCCACCACCTCCTGGTGTTGCAGTCTGCTCACCGCCTTCTGGACTTCCTCCTCAGCCCTACATTTCCTTCCAGTCACCACTCGGGCATGCATATCCTTAACTGCATTGTCAGAGTCCCTTAGTTCCATCACCAGCCTTGTCTTTTCTTGCCTGTACCCGAGGGTGATAGATTTCAGGGATAGATTGAGTGAGTTCCAGCCATACAGGCCTGCTGCTGAGAAGCATCGTGGGAGCCCTAGCCATTTGCAGATGGAGGAGTCAGCTTTGGCCTCCATCCTGCTTACAGCTGATGAGGGAACTTCGCACAGCTTCAGCGGCCACATTATCCTTGGGTACAGGGTGAAGTGGTAGCACCACACCTTGTACTTCCCGGGTAGCTGGCTTGACTCGATCTTCGACAGTTCTGCAGGCCTGCTGGCACATGATGGTGAGGACCGACAACCACATCACGGTGGCCTATATCAACAGCCAGGGCAGAGTTCAGTCCGCTGCCCTATTGACAATGGCAGAGAACCTGTGGTTGTGGGCCTCAGAGCACCTATTGTTTCTGAAGGCTCTCCACATTCCAGACTGGAGAATGGGTGCCGACCACACGTTCAGAGGCAGACCCCTACCAGATGAGTGGAAGCTTGACCCCGAGGTGGTGAAGCAGATTTGGACCAGGTTCAGGAAAGTGGAAGTGGATCTGTTTGCCAACTGATGCAACACCCACTACCGACTATGGTTCTCCCTCAGGGTGCCTCAGGCCTCAGGTCACTACATGGCAACCGTGCTATGCAGAAATGACTGATTGACTGGATGATGGCGGCACAGCCCTGGACCATCCCCCAGTTTGGGGGGCTCCGTCTTAGCAAGCAGGTGCGATAGACACATTGCTCACTCTGGGCCGACCTCTCCAGGCTTGGCTCCTGAGAGGGACAGGCTGAGGAGTGCTGGACTGTCTGTGCAGGGTGTGCTGACCATCCAGGTGGCAAGAACGAGATCCACCATTGCCTGTTACACGGCAAAGTGGTTAGGGTTCCAACGCTATTTCTTTCATTTTTGCTTTTGCTGTAATGCCCCTATATGCCCATTGCTTAAATCTGCGATCAATGATCTCTGGTTTGAAATTGAAATCATAAGCCATTCAGCTAAGTACTTTTACCTCCCCCTCCAAATTATACTGTATCTCTTAACCACCGTATACCAGATTTCCAAAGATAATCTTGTGACTGAGCATTTTCTCATTTTCCTTGAACATATAATTTGCAATCAAACTCCGGACATGGCAACCCTTCGTACTCGTATCTTTCCATCTTGTAGTGTGTCTTGTATTACATCAGTATACCAAAGGCCGTAGTTGTGCAGCCTACTAATATTCTTTAACATTTGGCAGAGCCACACCTCCCTTGTTTTTGGGAAGTTAAAGGGTTATTTACTTAATTCTTGGCTTCCTTCCCCTCTAAATGAACTGTGATATTTTCTTGTCCCACTCCACGAACTGTAACGGAGGAATTGCCACCAGCAAACACTGAAATGAATACAGAATACGTTGCAAAAAAGTAAAGCCAATAAAGAAGATGATACTGACAGAACAATATACTGGCATCATATGAAATAAGAAAACATAAGCAATCCATTGGTACCAATGTCATACTAGCTTGTCGGGAAGGAGGCTAAATCACGCTCCAAACTTATGCTACATTTTGGTGAGGAAAAACTGGCATGGCCATTTTCAAAGGGGTCCCTTGACCTGTGACCATATCTTGACGCTGAACATATTTTTTAATCACGCCAAATTAACCTACGCCAGCCCACTATTTATTTACCCATCCAACAGCACTTTGGCCATCGTGGTGCACCAGAGGGTGTGAGTTAGTGGGTTTTGACAGTCCCATGTTTGTAGCCTATAGGCTACTGCTATCTCACTGTTCATGAATAGCGTAACTGTTTGGAGTATTTTTATGAATTATGTGTATTGGCTGCATTATTATATGATTATTAGCTGCCATGCAATGAGTAACACTGCTCTAGAGAATCACACTATTTTCTTTCTAGCGTGTCAAGTGGACTATTGTGGGGAGTTTTCAGTTGCACTGCTTAAATGCAAATGTATCAGTGTCAAATTTGGTGCAATTTGGACATGCAACACATTCAGTATTTTTTAATTTAAAATTTAACATTTTATTTAGTCCAGCTTGTTGTCCGCAGCAGGCAGACCGCAGCCCATCGACTTCAGTTCACTTTTGCTGCTGGATGCTGGATATACTAACGTTACAACTGAATTCTCTCTTCACTTCTCTGGAGTCAACGAGTGCAAAGTGGTTCTCATCAACGTTGTAAACAGCACGGGAGCCAAGTAATAGGCCCACTCCAAACGGGTATGTGCTCCGAACGGCCACGCCGATACTGTAGTTGTATAAGGGCAAAGATATGTCTTTTTTACAAATCAACAGGAATTTCAGTGTTTCATAAACTGTAAAGTCATTGTCTTTTGGGACATAGTGTTTCATGGAGGGGAACTTTTTTCCCCACATATTTATTTAAAGGGTCGCTTCATGCAAAATATTAATAATAGGAGTACTAATTTTACCCAAAGCTTTTGATGTTTCTTTCCTTTTCAAGCTGCAGTTCTGGCTGGTACTTGGGATAAAAGGTTTTACCACTTTGATGCTCCATACAGGAAAGGCTACTATATGACTGACAGGGTTGGGAGGGTTACTTTAAAAATGGAATCCATTACAATTACTAATTACCTGTTAAAAAATGTAATGAATAACCTAATGCAAGTATCACAATATAAGGGTAATGTAATCTGATTACTTTTCATTGCTCTTGGATTACCTCAATACCAAATATACTGTACAAATAATGAAAAAAAAGAGGGGGAAAATGCTTTAATTTCGTCATTATTTTGTATGTAAAGCAGAAAAGAAGAACAACATCTCAGCACAGCCTTCCAGCTGTGAAAATGCTATCATTAACCCAAGGACTCCAATCATTGGCACATTAGTTACTATTAGTCAATGCAAGGAGAGAGCCTTTGATATCGTCTCTGTCTGGGATTTGAACCTCCATCCTCTCCCTGACCTAATCTCTCTCCTACCCTGAGTGGATGTTTCTGGATCTTGGTCGATTTGTTTCTGAAGATTACTTCATTAAGATTTCTTTTTAGATATTTTTAGCAATTATTTAGTAATGTTTTTGTTATACTTTGTGTTGTGTATTTTGTCATTTATCTTAATTGTTTGTTTTAGGCATTAGTCAGCCTCGATTTTTGTCTTACATTTGATGTCTGCACATTTTTTTGTGGTATCTATAATACTTCCCATTTATTCTTATATTTCATTTTGATGTTGTTTTCTGTGTATCTAAGAATCAATTTCCCCAAAGAGATCAATCAAGTTTAAAGGGACTATTTGTAACTTTCAGAATTGCTTATTAACAGCGACACCTGTGGCCGTGAAATCAACGAAAGTCAGCGTCGGGCTCACGCTTGCTCGCTCTAAATATACCTGAACGAGCATCGCTCAACACAGTGAGGAGACACACGTCAGCTAAAACCACAATATCACTCTATATTTCAGCTGCTTGGCAGTAATGTTAGCTGACCAGACCAAGGTCTCTCCATGAACATGATTTAGATCTGATCTTAATGTTGGCTTTTCCTGCATCAGTGCAGGCTGAGGCAATGGGGCTCTGCAGCATGTCCTCCTGCTCTCTCCGCCTGCAGCCGGAGAGAGCAGGAAGACACCGGCACCCGGTCGGTAACGAGACAACAACGTAACTCGTTGCAGTGCGCCGTCACTTCACAAGACACGGGAAACCTCTGTTGGTCTGGAGGAGCTGCAGCAGTTATTTCTGCACAAACGTCCACTGAACATTCACTAGATATTCTCAGAGCTAAACTAACTCTTCTGCAGTGTGGAGTGAGCGCGCGTTCACGTCTAGAGGTGGAGCGAGCTGAGCGAGAACGCGCGCTCTGTCTGAGTGAAGGCAGGCAGGCAAAGGAGGAGAGGCAGCGGCCACACGCAAACGGGCATATGCAAGCGCGCATGTGTGGTGACCCGCTACATTTCTACATTTAAAAAGTTACAAACAGTCCCTTTAAGCTTCCAAATTCAGCCTCTATTCTGAAACCGCATTTTAAATGAATGCATTTCCATTGAAAGCTGGTGAACATAGCAATTTCAGCATCTGTTGAAATCTGTTGCTAAATTAGTGGATGTGAAAGGGAATATTTTCATGAAATATCATATTTAATTATTAGGAGTGTTTCTGTGCCCAATAGTTTTGTATTTGTTCAATATGGAGATCTAACAATAGGGATATAACTGTGTAGAAATACCATCACATAAATGATTTGAATCTGGAGATAAACAGTGGTATGCATGAGTGTACTGCAACAGAATCTCTCTGTCTGCTGATCCGTGTGAGAACGCTTGTCCCTCAGCATATGCATATATAAGCCTACAATACACTTTCAATTACAACACTGTTCCTGTTCTCTCTCTCTCTCTCCCACACACACACACACACACACACACACACAGGGACACTGAAAAGGCAGAGTCCCTTTTCCCAGTTATGCAAATAACATCAGCCCTTAAAACGGTTTGAGTGAGAATTAAACGTGAATTAAATGAGGCTTGGCTCTTTTCTTTCCATTCTATCTGAATAAGGCAAAGTCCCGTCACCATGGGAGATCCCCACGCCGTTGCCATGCCTGTTATGGGATTGACAAGACGAGAAGTGACATAAATACCGTGGCCGGCGTTCAATCCAATTATGTGGCGTGGCCTGCCTCAATACCTGCTAGCCATGCAGTGCTGTGCTGGCGTCCTTGTATTCAGCCCGCCTCAGAAATAAGAGCGGCCGTATTCATCTTTAAGCCTAGCGCTAACCTTGGTCTCTTCACCTCAGCTAGCTCGGAGTCTCGGCCCTCAACCCTACGCTCAACTCATCAGCCTGGTTTAATACAGGCCTTTGGACAAGGTGCTTCCCCAGGCTCTCTAAATACCCCTGGGCTAAAACAAAATCCCCTCTGAACTATCCAAAGGCCCCAAGCTATAGCAGTGGAGATGAATAGCTATGGATATAATAATACACACACACACAGCACTAAGAAAGGAAGTCTATGTGTAAAGAAATTCTGGGTGATGTTTCTGTGACTGACTGAACTTTCTGCTGAGTTTGATGAGTTGAGTGATTAAATCAGGTTTAGGCCCATAGGGGAGGATTAAAGTTGTTGATGATCTTGTATTGCACTTTAAAACAATTTATGTTGAATTCATGAATAGTGGTGTGATGGAACACAATAATAACAGTAATCATTTTTTAATCATTTGGCACTGGAATAACACCTACTACATTCAGACCCAGAAATTCAACTATTTAATATTGTCGTATTGACGGACCCCTGGAACTCCACCTGGTCTTAATAGAGAGCGAAGTCCTGATGCCACCTCACAGCTTCTGTGACTCAATACAGTCTCTCATTGATTGGAAAAATTAAAACATATGGGGTTTAGAGCACAAGCTATTAGAATTTGAATCCTTTGTGATTTTAACAAAGTTAAAACCATGATTGATTTTTTAGCATGCAAAAGACTTAAGTAAGATCTTAAGTTTTACTACTACTGCAGCAGCATGCATATGCCATCATAACTGTTTCGTATCTGCTTGTAGGTTATCCATGATATCCACCTATGCTCTCCTCTAGGTTCATGGTGGAGAGGAGGTTGTGTAGCTCTGGCTCTATCTATCCGGTGTAGAGTGGAGGTTGTGTTGCTCTGGCTCTATCTATTTGGTGTGGAGAGGAGGTCGTGTTGCTCTGGTTCTATCTATTTGGCGTGGAGAGGAGGTTGTGTTGCTCTGGCTCTATCTATCTGGCGTGGAGATGAGGTTGTGTTGCTCTGGCTCTATCTGTTTGGCGATGGAGAGGAGGTTGTGTTGCTCTGGCTCTATCTGTTTGGCGATGCCGGGAAGCTGATGACATCCTCCTGGATCCACCTTCTCACATATGTTCACATTATATGTATTATGTTTTGTCATATGGATTGTCTATGTTGTATTTTCATTATGTTGTTACTCTGTACACATGAAATCTACTACACGTCTGTCCATCCTGGAATGGGATCCCTCCTCTATTGCTCTTCCTGAGGTTTCTAACATATTTTTCCTGTTATCATATTTTTCCTTATCCGATGAGAGGGTTGCACTGTAAAGGACAGAGGGTGTCGTATCCTGTATAGATTGTAAAGCCCCCTGAGGCAAATTTGTGATTTGTGATTTTGGGCTATACAAATAAAATTGACTTGACTTGACTTGACTTGACTTAACGTGTACTTTTCAACTTCTTAGCTGGGCTCTCTGCTGTCAAAAATGATTACTGTGTTGTTACAGCCATGCGTGAATTAAACTCAGCCACTGGAGTGGTCTCTTCTGTCGAGCTGGTGACATCAAAACAGTAGACATTCAGACAGAAATATGCATAGCCTATACGCATTCTTTTCCTCAGATTTACTCAATTCAATTTATTTTTATATAGCGTCAAATCATAACAGAAGTTATCTCAAGACGTTTTTCATATAGAGCAGGTCTGGAACGTACTCCATAGATTTATAAAACCACAGTACGCCTGCTTCTGTTTAATAAATCTCAACCATTGTGGAACTGGGTGCACTTGCACAAGTCTCATTTTCACTCCCAGTTAGCCAGAAATGGATGTAGATACACCCCAAATAATTTCTTTGCATACTTGTGCCCGCTCCACCACTCATACTGTAAGACCTGAAGTGCAATTTCACCAATGGTGGCACATTGGCGAGGCTCTCAAACAGCATCAGAACAGCTGTCATTACACATGACCTTGTAGCTTTAACAATTAAAAGTTTATAACTGCACTTTGGATTAACCACTAAAAACTGAAAGATAACAATTTCAATCCTAATATGTTTGTGAGTATGGGTTCCAAGGATTGATTTTTAGCAATGTGTTATTTCAATGAAATATCACAACAAAGCATGTAATAGACCCGCCTGTACACCAGAGGATATGTCAGTGTCACATTTTGCGTGAATAATATATGTGTGTATAAAGGTGTGGTACCAGCCAACCATAAGCAACCTTTCTACTTTTATACTCTGTCATTACATTGCAGTCAGTACAGGCTACATAGCGTGAAACAGGCTGGTCTCATATACTATTCGTAAATATTCTGCTTTTCAGACCAAATCCAGAGAATATTCTACCAAGGGACAAACAGTACCGTGGTCCTCCGCAACATTCACTACCTTCTTGTAAATACAGTTCGAAAATTATAAATATGAATATATATTTACATTGTACTCTTATTTTTATTACCATAATTGATTTTCTTTTGTACAAGGTTTTCTTGATCCATTTTTTAATATAGTCTGTAGGGGCAGTTGTTACATGAGAATATCTTTAGATTGCTGAGGATTACATGGCCAGTTTTTTGTTTTGCTGTATCCCAGCTTTGGGTGGATAGGTGGGTCAAAAAACACAGGACTATCGCCCAGGAAACCAGCGTTCATGTCCTGTGTGAAACCAGAAGTCAACGTTGATTTAATTGTCAAATAAATTACGTACTTAAGTAATGCCAATTCTGTAGTTATTTTAAGCCAAACCACAATCTTTTCCTAAACCTAACTAAGTAGTTTAGTTGCCTAAGCCTAACCAAGTCGAAGTTATCCTAAGCCTAACTAAGTGGTTTTGTTGCCTAATCCTAAGGAAGTTGTTTTCTGTGAAAACGGAAGTTTATTTTGAAAAGATAGTACGTATGTGATGCATGGAAATTGACATGTGTTGCTGGACATTCGTAGGAAAACGAACGAAAAAGGAGGAATAAAGGATAGATGTTACTTAATACTATATCTTTCAAAAATGTATAGGCCATATCAACATATACCATTAATGTTAGATCTAAACCTGCAATAACTGATTCATTTTGGCCACCTGTTGGCAACAGAAACAAACTGTGAATACAACATTGACTTTTCATCATCTTCTTTTTTCTGTTATTTAACATTAATACAAACAGTTGCTTATTTACACATGCAGCAGTTATGGAGCAAATTTTCATTCATTTGGATTTGTGTTTCTGGCCACCTGCAGTCCAGTATTCCCTGTCTTTACCAGCCACGATATTGTTTTCAGTGAGTCATCGTGGAAAAAATGTGGTCCCGGAGACACCTACTGTAGCAGGAATACCACAGAGGAGGTTTGAGTACTTTGCCAGGTGTTCATATGTCTGTCTGTCTTTCTGTCTGCCTGTCTGCCTGTGGGCAGATTTTGTCACTGCGATAGCGTAGCAACCATGCAAGATGCAGTCACAAAACAAAGGTTGAGTATAAAGATGGGTGTGGTCTGAGCAAGGGTGCCAGAAATACAGTGGTAAGAGGTGAGGAAGTTGAGGATGATTTAGCGTTGTTGTTTCCCAAACTTTGCACTATATCCTATGTATAGATATTCAAAAGGTCATCTTAGCTGCAGCTATACGGCTGGTGCAATTAGTAATAGCAGGTGGCAGCACTCGTTACATATCATGGATCGAAAGAGGAAACCCGCGTCCAGCGGTGCAGAGAAAGTGCACCAAATAAAGAAAAGGCTTTGCTGGCTGACGCCACAAAGTCTACTAAAATAACAGATTTATTCAAGCAGTCTTTAGGTGATGATGAGGACGAAAACATTGTGACAATAGTGTGCTTTTTGTGACATATTGTAAATATAGTATTCTTTATGTAAATTTTAGTCTGCTGTAAATATAGTGTCCTTTGTGTGAATAGGTAGTGTGAAGTAGTCTGAAGAGTCTGCTCCTTCTAATATAGTTCTGTTTAAACACTGCTGACTGTTTTGCAATATTTTCAATAATTCTGATAATACAAGCAAGCTGAAGTCAAATTAGGTTTCAGGTAATCATTACATTAATTCAACTTGGAATTTTTGCTTTCCATACAAACAAACATGGGGAGGAAAACCTTGGAAAATTTGTTTCATCGTTTTACATATTAGCCTAACACAAACATTAACAGATGTGGTTTCATATTTTATTTTTTTTGTTTTTTTAATTAATGATATGCTGATTGACAGACATGTTGTGTCAGTTTGAATTTGGTCTATGAAATTGGGGTTGCTTGACAGCAAATTCCTGGGCTGCTTTTTGTTTCCAGTCCGCCCCTGGTGACCACTTTCACATTATCATTTGATACATTTATTATAAAAAATATCAATTATAGCTGCTGTAAAGCTAAATATATTTTTGTAAAAACAAATACACAGCATATTTGGTATGACTGCTGTTGAAGCATATTGAGTCAAGTGGTGGCTAAGTTTGCATATATTTGTGTTCCACACTAGGTACCGTGGTTTCCTCTGGTTCTGAGACGACGCTTAGTCCAAAGCACCATCTGAATAGCACAAGAAAAAAAACACAAGTAAGTAAAGTGAAGCAACAGGTTGATGTGAGCACGGGGTCACTTTCTTTTTCCCCACTCCACTGACAAAACTAAAATGTAAACTGGACTTGACAACCACATCGGTCCCCCTCCCTTCTTCCCCGGCAGTGCTTGGCTTGTGTTTGGGCCCCAGAGCCCATTTTAACCACATGCATTTACAAGCTCCCCTCTAAACAACCTGCCAGGTGCTTTAAGCCTCCCGCTGAAGGCCTGCAGAACGTTATGAGACTCCAATAAGATTAGAGCAGAATGGGCTGTGAATAGAAGAATGGAAGCTCTTATAATGGGAAAGATTGTTAGCACAGCGATGTGTTGCTCTGAGCTCCCATGACCAATCTACAACTAATGAGCATTCAGCGAGCGTGCTCTATGTCACAAGTGTCCCGAGGCTATGATGGGGACACTGAGGCGAGCAATTTCTCATATTTGTCAGCAACATGGGCTTATCGCTTCGGTCAAGGTTTACTTTTATTGTATGAATTCAATATGCCAAGGACGTTCTCACACTCTCATACTGCTTGATGAAAATTCATGGGGCCGATCACTGGCAAGTGAGTATTTTATAGTGAGATGTTCATTTAAGCCTCCACAGATTGAGTTTTGAGATTCTACTGTTCCATTTTTATGCTGGGAATGAAATTCAAAAAACAAAATATTCTAAAATAAATTCAAGGCCTTGCTGTTGTACTGTGGTTTGCTATGTAACATTTTAATGTAGGCTTACATGCAGTTTCAGTTAGAACTCTATAAGATTGCTAATACGATTCCAATACATTTCCACATCCAACCAGTGCCGGCCTTTCTAGGCAAAACTTATCAAGCATATAAGTGATGCATCATAGATTTTGTGGCTGTATGCGATTAAGAGAAGTGGGTATTTAGAATTAGCAATAGCACCGTGGTGGATAGAAACAAAATGGAGTCAACAGCCAGGCTAACAGCATTGTGAGGCTGTGCTTAAGGCTGTGCTGGCTGTGCTTTAACGTCAGCATGCTAACATGCTGACGTTAAGCAGGTGTGTAATGTTTATACCGTGTTCACCATCTCAGGTTAGCATTAGCCAGATAGCAATATTGTCAACATTGAATTAATGCCACAGTAATGCACAAGGTGTTTAGCGTGCAATAAGTACGCCTTTCTTGATTTCCGCGTGTAATTTGTACTCCGTGTACCCGGTATTGACTGCAATGTAAACGCATCCATGTATAAATGCTACGGTAAGAGTTATTGACGTAGTATATAACCAGGATAGCGGTGTTGAAGACCAGTATTGTGTTTTATAAGTTAGATTAGTTTGTCGCATGTTGTTTGACGTTTGTTGTGTTTTTTTTCGTAGTTATGTTACATTGCTTCTGTACATATTTTACTACTTATGCTATATTGAAATACTAACCCTAACCCTTTACATTTAGTCTACAAATTTGAAACCCAACCATGACGTTTTTTCCTAAACCTAACTAAGTGGTTTTACCGTAGTTCAGTTGTGTGGTGCATAAATGACACACAAAAGGACTAAAATGCGTACTCATGACATGTGGAATGTCCGTGTAATGTTGTGGTATTTATATGCCTTCCTGTGAGGCCAGGTTGCTGTGTTTTAACCTTGTCAACGTTCATGGCCAATAGACACATTCAGAAAGTGTTGTTCTTCATTCAGTGAGTAATGTTCTGCATTCAGTAAGTATTGTTCTGCATTCAGTGAGTATTATTCTTCATTCAGTGACTATTGTTCTGCATTCAGTGAGTATTGTTCTTCATTCAGTGAGTATTGTTCTTCATTCAGTGAGTATTGTTCTTCATTCAGTGAGTATTGTTCTTCATTCAGTAAGGTTTGTTCTTCATTCAGTAAGGTTTGTTCTGCATTGTCTTCCCCAGTGCAAAGAAATGCATTGAGGGAACAGGTGCATTGAGGGTAACTCTCTCTCTCTCTCTCTCTTTCTCTCTCTCACGCTCTCTCTCTTTTTCTCTTTCTCTCTCTCTCTCTCTCTTTCTCTCTCTCTCTCTGTCTCTCTCTAAGGGGCTTTATCCTAGGGCTTGTGTCTTTCTCTCCTTCGACAGAGTGAGGTGATGTTTAATGGAAAGTTAATATGGCTTTAATGCTTGTCGCAGCACTTCGACACTGAAGGCCCCACTAATCCACTCTGTTCCACACTGCCTGGAAACAGATGCTCCGGCCGAGGGACAGAGAGAGTGAGGGAGTGGGCTCAAAAAGGAGTGAGAGAGAGGAGATATTATTGGCTATTGTATTGAAACTGAATACAGTATTTCCACAGGGATATATCACCTTTTCACAAGCTTCCATCACTCTAATATGCTAACTCCCTCCTGTCTATTGCGAACATGGGACTTTCTATTTGTAAACTGTGGCAGAACCATGTTGCTACCACTGACACGTTGATCAAATTGACACATTATAGAGTTGAGCGAGGGCAAAAGTAAAATGCCACAGAAGTGATATCCATTTTCGTGGACAACAAAGGCAATGTGAGTGATGATGCAACATATTCTCATACATCGGTTCGTATGATATCTTACAGAAGGTTATCCTTTTTCATTCGTTTTCCTACAGATGTCCAGCAACTTGTGTTAATTTCCACATGTTACATGCATACCGTCTTTTCAAAATAAACTTCCGTCTTCACAGGAAACAACTTCCTTAGGTTTAGGCAATAAAAATACTTAGTAAGGCTTAGGCAACATTAGGTTGAGGAAAATATCGTGGTTTGGCTTAAAATAACTCCGGAGGTGGCGTTACCTAAAGTTACATGACAAATAAATCAACATTGACTTCTGGTTCTACACGGGACACGAACTCTGGTCTCCTGTTCGCCGCTCTTTGTATTTCCTGGTTCAGGAATACTTACACACACATTACAATGCATTACATTTTTTGTCTGTATAGCTACGAACAGTGTTTGAGGCCAGCCTGGATGATGTAACCCTCTGTCTCTTTAAATCATGGTATTGATATGCCTACAAATACTGTATTAATGGTGTTAATATTAATATGAACTAATAGTACTACTACTAGTATTTGTCCTTGTCCCCTCTACTCATTTTTTTTTTTTTACAGTGATGCTACATTGGACATTTTTAGCAAAACTGGTCAGCTTTGGTTGCTATCAATTAGCTGCACATATGCGGCCTAATACGGTGCAAAAAACAACAACAAAATAACACAAACAAATGAAAGTTGTCACAGCTGAAACTTCGATTTAAAGGTCCCATATTGTAAAAAGTGAGATTTTCATGTCTTTTATATTATCAAGCAGATTAAAGTGCTATATAAATACTATCATAACTATCAAAACACTCAATATATGGAGAAATTCACACAGCCCGTATTCAGAAATTGTGCGTTTGAAACAAGCTGTTTTTTGTGATTTGTGATGTCACAAATATACAATATTTAGACCGTTACATGGTTTTAAACATAAACATTCTAAATGTGTCCCAGTTTATTTCCTGTTGCAGTGTATATAAATAACATCAGCTGACAGGAAGTAAACATAGACCCAAGCTGTTGCCTAGCAAAGGAATTCCGTTGACATGCACTAAAACGGAGCGTTTCAGACAGATGGTAAATACAGGTATATTCAGACAGACAGAATGAGGAAAATAAAGTTGTTTTTAACATTACAGCATGTAAACATGTTCTAGTAGATACACAAAATTTAAAAAAAAGTATGAACCTGAAAATGAGCATGATATGGGACTTTTAACACAATTTTGTTTTTATTTTGGATGGAGAAAATTTTAAAATTTAGTCTATTTGCTTGTTGAACAACATCTTATGTTATCCTTCAAACATTATGTTAAAATATCAATATTGTTTAACATTAGATCATTATCTTCTGGTCATGCTCACAAATTGTAAATTTGAGTGAACAAATAAAAAAAGTTTTAAAAGCTTCAAAAGCATGAATCACTAATATGTGCACAAAAAGTATTAATTCAAGCTCCGTGTGTCATTTTGTACAAGCATTGGTGGTGGTGGGGGGGGGGGGTTAATCAATAGCTCAAACCCAAAAAAGTGTTTGCCTCTTGTGAGTAAAACAACAATATCTGTATGATGTCATGCAGCAGCCTCTCAATTTATTAAGTTCCATGCATGCAAGCTAAGCAAATATACGAGCTAGGTTGAAGCAGGTTAGCTGGTACGACGGTTTTCCTTGGTTGTATGTCTAACGCTAACTGATAACAGTTAATCATATTTTATATGTTGGGGAAAGGAATGTAAACAATCAGGCCTGCTGTGTTATAATACCTCAATACAAAACAACATTTAGCTAACTCCTGATGGAATCTGATTCATAAAAGTAAACATGCTAGAAATAATATACAAAATCAGATTTTCCATGATTTCCTTTTCAAATAAATACAAACTTAACATAATAATTATAGAGCGGTCGTGGTTTCTGTTGAAGTGTCCTTGAGCAAGCAACACTGAACCTCTAACTGCTCCTGCTGAGCAGTTTGGCACCAGTGAATGAATGTCTGTGAATGGGTGAATGTTGGCATGTGTTGTATAAAGCACTTTGAGTGCTCGGTAGACTAGAAAAGAGCTATATAAATGCAGTCCATTTACCATTCTTTCAACCCGGGTT
>CAKAOH010026899.1:0-21914 GCA_916701665.1 Sebastiscus tertius | reverse complement strand
ATATGTACTACTTCTTGAATATCATTATCACAGAAAATCGAAACTTAAGCATTGCCTATAGTATTGGTGTCAGTGTTAATCCTATTCAAGCTTACACTGGAAGAGTTCCACTATAATTACTTCAATTTTATAGAAATAAATGAGCCTTTTATTTAATGTTAATGGGAAATACTGGCAGTGTTTCTGTTGCCTATATGAAAGACGGAGGGAAACAGCAGGACACAGCTTCTTGAAGTGAAGCGTTTCTCACCATCATTTTGAAAATACTTTAAAGGCTGGTTATATTCATCTCTCTCATGCCTTCATTTGAATGTGTTTGAATTTAACGTGTCGTCATTTTGTCAGCTTTGTTTGGTACATGTTCATTAAGACTAGGAGGCTTGGAGCTTAACTAGTTACTTTCACCATAGACACGGCCTCTTTGCATGTGTAATCAATTCAGCCAGGAAAGTGGGGAGGGTTCATGTTGTAAGACTTCAAGAGGCTAATAGCTTTAAAAATGAGTCTTAACTGGTGTTTAATTCACCAACAGCTGTTGTTGCTGGTTAAGAATCGAGCAGCAGGCCGGTCTGTCTGTCAGACCAGGAGCAGAAATTAGTTCTGCTGATGCCTATATTCCCTCCCAGGGAACCATCTGCTCCACTTCAATACAAAAGAGGGATTTTCTGAAGGAATAAAATGCTTTGAACGCAACTATTTCTCTCTCTCTCTCTCTCTCTCTCTCTCTCTCTCTCTCTCTGGTTTTGGTTAAGGTGTTGTATTTCCCGGCAGGAGTGCCACTCAGAAATCTGCTGCACATTTAATGATTGGTTCATGATGGCTCGAAACGAACGAGTCGATCAAAAAACAAGCTGCATTTAAATGCATGTAGATTTGGCATAAAACAGCATCTCTGAAACTCTGAATAATCTACAGGACGCCTTGTCAACAGTTTTCATCAGGACTATTTCTTCAACAGAAGTTCCAATAAAACCTGTTTACAGAGAAGTTGCTGTTTAATTTCATTGTGCAGTAAGTTCCATTCACCTCTGTTGTATAAGTCTCAAAGGCCGATATCTTCAAAGCTGGATAAATAAAAGCCAAATATGTACTGTAGGGGAAAGTGAGACTTTTTTTGTAATTTGGGTGAAATGACCCTTTAAAGAAGATACCGATCCCTCTGCTAATGTAATCTGGCAGTGGGAATGGCTTGGCCTTCCATATTGTTGTCTAAAGTAATTCATACACTATACATTCATGGCTTATTTTACTGTATAGATCAGGGGTCTGCAACCTGCGACTCTGGAGCCACATGCAGCTCTTCAGCTCCTCTCCAGTGGCTCCCTGTAGATTTTTTAAAAATGGAAATGAATAACTGTTTTTTGTTTACATTTTCATTTTTTTTTAATCATTGTTGTAGGTCAATGGCACGACGGTACGACGGTATGACGGTACGACGTATTAGGGCCACATTGAGGAAAAAAATAAATCTCAGATTTCGAGAATAAAGTCGTAATATTACGAGAATAAAGTCATAATATTATAAAGTAGTAATTTTACCTGCTATTTTCTTTTTTTTCTCGTAACGTTATGACTTTATTCTCGTAATATTACGACTTTTTTTCTTGTAAAGTTATGACTTTTTTCTCGTAATATTACGACTTTATTCTGGAAACCTCTGATTTTTTTCCCTCAATGTGGCCCTAATGTGCTGCTGGTCTCTCAGTTATTCCTTCATAATATCAGTGACACTAGAGTGTGAGAGATGATGCTTGTTTCAGAGAAATAGAGGCTGCATGGAAGATGGATGTAGAAGGGGAGAGCAGCACGTGCTCCAATGCCATTAGTCACAGGTCTTATCAGCGCCCTCAGCTCGCGCCCTCAGTCCCAAATCTTCTTTAAAAGCTTCTTTGTTCCTCTCTCACCTCCAGGTCCATCCACCACTTCAGAACTGTCTCTGATGACACAACTCCACCACAGTGACAACCTGTTTATTACTAAATGACAACATGGAGGACATTTCAAACCTTTGCCTGTACTGCCATCATATTATTCATTTATCCTAAAAGTGTGCATGCCATGCAACGTTCAGGGACAGTAGGTGTTCTGTGTGTCTGAATTTTGACTCATTTTTGCACTCATTCAGGTCAGCGGGGGACATTCAGACGATCACCGTGATCAAAGGCCACCAGTACAAAGCTGACTTTAAGTCTCTCTCTCTTTCGGTGGGTTGAAGCGGAAAGGCCACCTGTCTCTCCAGCAAGCAGACTGACTGACAGCTCATTGATGATGATGATGATGATGATGATGATGATGATGACGCAATGCGGACATAACAAGGCTGGATTCATGTGGAAAAATGTTGTGAATTTTTTTGGAAATCTGACCAATATGGAGGCTAGGACTTCTACACTCCAGTTATCTGGCTCACCTGTTTCTCTACCTGAGTTATTAAAGGTCCCATATCATGCTCATTTTCAGGTTCATACGTGTATTTTGTGTTTCTACTAGAACATGTTTACATGCTGTAATATTAAAAAAAAAACTTTATTTTCCTCATACTGTCTGCCCAAATAAGCTTGTATTTACCCTCTGTCTGAAACGCTCCGTTTTATTGCATTTCAATGGAATTGCAACGGAATTGCGTTGCTAGGCAACAGTTTGGGTCCATATTTACTTCCTGTCAGCTGATGTCATTCACATACACTGCAACCAGGAATAAACTGGTACATATTTAGAATGTTTACATTTAAATCTGTGTAAATGGTCTGAATATTGTATATTTGTGACATCACAAATGGGCAGAAATCCTGACGGCTTGTTTCAAACGCAGAGTTTCTGAATACGGGCTGTGTGTATTTCCCTGTGGATTGAGTGTTTCGATACTTTCACAGTATTTATAAAGAACTTAAGCCTGCTTTATAATAAAAACAAAACATGAAAATCGCACTTTTTTATAATATGGGACCTTTAAATGCAGTCTAGTTCTTCTTCTCAGTAGGAGGCCCATCACATCAACTATTGTCATTAAATTCATCATCACATACAACAAGATATAAATGCTCCTGATGCTGCTCTAACAGACAGACAGATAAAAGAACTGTCAGCGGGCGCGCGACCGACGGTTGCTTCATGCTAAACGGGATCAAGAAGCGCGAGGCCACTGTCACGTTTAATAAGTGTGTGTGTGCCTGTTCGGGAAGGGGGGATTATTAATATTATTTTTAATTATTGTTATTATTATTATTAGTAGTAGTAGTAGTAGTAGTAGTATTACTATTATTATCATTATTATTGTGATGATGATGATGATTATTATTATTATTATTATTATTATTCTTATTATTCTTCTTATTATTATTATTGTAAGGCAGGCTTCTCGTAGCCTTAACTATGAACTTACTTTATTAAACTCGTGTAGGGCTGTGGGTAAAGCAGGAGCACGGAGAGAGCTTCGTCTGTGCAACAGCATCTACTTTAATGTCTCAACTCCAGCGGAGGACAACCGAACACCCATAACCAAAAAGGTGGCACATCACTTCTTACGTCATATCACTCCGCCAATCTTAATCATCACACCTATACAAGCAAGTATAAGGTGCGCCATATTATCTAGTTCCAGATCTTACTTAAGGAGCAGAATACAATATGTACAACTGTAGAAAATACATCTTTACAAAAATAAATCTAATCTTACATTCTGCCCCCTCTTCGGATGAAATGTCCTCATATCAGAGTTTATGAAAAATAAATCGAATCTAACATTATTATTATACATTTGTCCAAAAATATCTAAAACCTTTATAGGTTATGCATGCTGAAAAGAAAAAGGAGCAAAGAGCCAGTCGGAAAATCTTTTTATCTGTCCAAACATTTGATCTGAATGAAATCATCAGACAGTGAATAACTGAGTGTCATTACCTGAACAGAGGCCTGTCTGTGTAATAATACTAGATATGCTAATGATGTCAATAATCAGAGGCTAAATGCTGCATTCACACCTGTTGATTAGTGGATGAGTCTCTAGTGTTTCACTTGGACAGTAAGAACATGTTCAGTTTCATGTCACTGACCTCATAGTGATCCCACACAATCAATGAGTTCAGCAGTATAGTGCAGCTCGGATCACATGTCAGTGTCCTCACTGTGTCCTCACTGTGTCCTCCTGTTTATCATGTCATGTCTCATTAAGTGTAATAAAGACATTTATGAACGAGCTGCTCGCAAACACTCAAATGGATCGAACATATGAAACCAGTGAGTCTGATGGACCAGTGTTCAAAGACACGGGCTGAGTGTTGAACTTGTGCGCGTGCACACGTGCATGTGCAGAGTGTTTGTGTGTAGGAGTGACTCCCTGGTATAAAACCTCTCCAAGAGGACACAGAGACGCCGAGAGCGAGAGAGGGAGTGTGTCTTTAGGTCTCCATCTATAAGACATCTCTGCTGAAGACATCTTTGCTGAAGACATCTCTGCTGAAGACAGCTCTGCAAACACACACAAACAGAAACTGAAACAGAAAAAGAGAAAGAGAGAAAAAGAGAAACAGAAAGAGAAAGAGAGAAAGAGAGAAAGAGAGAAGTGAACTTTTGGGTCATGATGATGTTCCCGTGCAGCGCCCTGCCTCCTCCTCCTCTGTACCCGGGGTTCCTGCGTCCCCCCGCGGCTCTCTGCTCGCCTCTGAGCCGGTCACTGCCCTCGGGCTTCCTAGTAGAAGATCTCCTCCGGTTGAGCCAGCCTGTCAGCTGCATACACCGGACTTTCTCCTCCAGAGGTCCCGGGGACATTCACCCGCTGAGCGCGGCCCCGGGCCCGGGCGGCCCTCCCCAGCCGTTAGAGCCCAGCGCAGAGCGCTCTGAGCGGGGTCAGAGCTCCAGCAGCCCCGGCGGCTCTCCGCTCACTCTCTGCCCGGACTCCGGCTACCTGAAGTTCGGCGTTAGTGCGATACTGGCACCGTCCACACGGAGCGGTGAGTATGACGGAACTATATGATGATGAGTAATGTGAGGTAGCAGCTGCAGTTAGTAGACTAATCATAAGTCAAATAATAACAAAACATGCATTTATTATTACTATTAATATGATTATTATTAATAATAATAGTAATCATATTAATACCAATACTAATATTATTGTTGTTATTATTGTTGTTATTATTAATAATAAGAAGAAGAATAATTGTATTAATATTATTATTATTGTTGTTGTTGTTATTATTATTTTAAATCTTACAATAACCAATACAATATGAACTCCAGCGCGCTGTCTCCCACCGAGGACTGGCTCCCTCACTGTAGTTGACACATTGACTACAGTGTTTCAGAATATAGAAATAAGATAGCAATATAGTGACAGAGTACATTGTTGAGCGTAGACTCAGTAAACTGCATCACACACAACTTCAAAATGTTATTTTATTTTATTCAAATATTACAAAAAGCTACACTCAGTCAACTTGTTTGTTTTTGTGCTCCTCAGTCCATCAGACCAAGTCCTTCCCTTTGCCTTTCTTTGATGGGAGCCTTCATCCTTTCATCAGGGCCTCCTATTTCACAGGTAGGTGCTGTTTATTGATTATTGATTATTAGTAGTTTCAGAACAGGGTTCATTTACAGCTGATTTCTGTGTGATTTCAACGGGTCTCTCCTTTCTTTACAAGAGAGAAATCCATCACTTTCATCATTTATTACATTTCTCACATTTACATCTCGGTCCTTTAGGTTGGCCACTTATCTTAGAATATATAATATATATAATATTTCTTGTGTTCACTTTGCCATTCCGCTCTTATCCACATCTGTTTATGATATAACACAATAACAGACAGAATGAGCCACTAAATGGGGTTTCAGGTCAGATGTCTTGGCTGCAGACCTCCTCCGATTGTCATCTTTCACAGTCCTATAATATATTTACTCATATTTCTGCTAATAATAAACATGATTGACACTTCATTTGTGAGTTGCTGAAAAGCATCAATTTACAGTCACTTAACTCTTTAATTTTGCTAAGAGGAAAAAAAAAACGTTTCTTATCCTTATTTATTAGGTACTATGAAATGTTCCTTCTGTACTTTGGTGGAAGTTAATTTTCCTCTGCCTCAGCCACACTGTAGCACCAGCACCACCAGCACCACCAGCACCACCACCACCATCAGGTCTCACAACACTTCAGCTTGATTTATTGCATTATGTTGGACTGTGCTCGGATCAGTTAGCAAACTGTGAATTTCTTTTTTGTATCATTGTAACTCCGAGTGTGTGGTGTTGGGTTTGCACACATTTGGCTGTACATATATATATATATATATATATATATATCATATTTATATATAATAATATATTTATATGGAGTCATTAGGCTCTAAATAAGTATAAATCACAAGCTTGTAATGAGGGTAAATAAGTCATGGCTCCACCATACACTGCATTCTATGATCCAAGGAATATTTCAAACTGATATTTCATATACAGTATGTATTCATTAATTCACTGATTAACGGTGGACTTCAATTAAAGGTCCCATATCGTGCTCATTTTCAGGTTCATACTTGTATTTTATGTTTCTATTAGAACATGTTTACATGCTGTAATGTTAAAAAAAACTTTATTTTTCTCATACTGTCTGCCTGAATATACCTGTATATACCCTCTGCCTTAAACGCTCCGTTTTAGTGCATTTCAATGGAATTGAAACGAAATTGTGTTGCTAGGTAACAGTTTAGGTCCATGTTTACTTCCTATCAGCTGATGTTATTTACATACACTGCAACAGGAAATACAACTGGGACACATTTAGAATGTTTACGTTTAAAACCATGTAAATATTGTATATTTGTGACATCACAAATGGACAGAAATCCTAATGGCTTGTTTCAAACGCACAGTTTCTGAATACAGGCTGTGTGTGTTTCTCCGTATATTGAGCGTTTTGATAGTTTAACGGTATTTATAAAGCAACATGATGTACCTGCTTTATAATATAAAAGACATGAAAATCTCACTTTTTAAAATATGAGACCTTTAAAATGAGATAAGGTGGAAGTTAATGTCTGACTACTTTTTCACAGAGCACACCTCTGTGGGAGAGTCCACTGAGCCGTGATGATTTCACATCTTCTAACAATCATATAGTGAAAACTCATTTAACAGCTGAGAGACGTTGTCAGTCTTTTAGCAAAGGGAATACCCCCGGACAAGCTCGGAATCAGCTCCGCCAATTTGAAGGAGTATTTAGGCGACGCGCTGACTGCTGACATTAGCACCAGTTGTCCTAATCTACAAATTAGTCCAGTTTGTCACGCTCTAAATATATTAGTGCCGTTTGTCATGGTCTAAATGTGAGGCGGGTATCTTCCCAGCTCAGGAACTCAGCGCCTCTTCACGCGCCGTCGTTTTCCCACCAAGCCCCTCTGCCTGCCCACAAAGCTCCCAGCACCGTGACCAATAGGAGCCAAAACTCACATGCACACACACGCACACACACACACACACACACACACACACACACACACACACACACACACACAGACCTCAAAGATGTGATCTGAGTTTGTTGATTGGATTGATATCCCTACATTAGGCAGCACATTGATTGATCCTACTAAACTTCAGTAGATGTATGTGTGTGTGTATGTAGAGAGCCTCTCTGTAGGTGACAGTGGAGCGCCCCGAGGCCTGAGTGAAGCCTCTCTAAAGACAGCTCTACATTCTCCTGACCTGTCTTTAATGGGCCTGTAATATACTGGCCTGTCCACGGCCTTTTCCCACTCAATTCATTACAACACAATCAGCTTTCTCTGTGCATTTGCAGCCTATACAATCTCCCTTCATGCTTCATTAGAGGCAGTGTGAGCTGAGCCTGGCTCATTAGCATAGGCTCTGTTTCCACTGCTGGACAAATTGGGCTTTTAAACGCCATGTTTCAGGCAGAACAAGTATATTATGGGGCAGCATCAGGGAGCTTGTGTGTGCGCTGATGATGGAAACAAGAAGGGATGAACACAGAGGAACGTAGGACAGGATGACAGAAACAGTTTAGCAGAACTCCTGCTAGATCAGCCTCTAGTCATAAACTCAAACTCGTATCCATTCAGAAACTGCTGAGAAAACGAGGATCAAGAAAATATGATTGAAAAAAAAGAAAGAAAACATGATGTATGAATGGATTGATTGATTCCTCTGATTTCTAACATTTTAGACACATTGAAGTCAGGAAATGTAAATGAAGCCAGAAATACCAAAAAAAGCTCAATTCATTCTCCTCACAGTCTAGAATCGAGATTTAAAGGTCCCATATTGTAAAAAGAGACATTTTCATGTCTTTTATATTAAAAAGCAGATTTAAGTCCTATATAAATACTGTGAAAGTATTGAAACGTTTAATCCACAGAGAAACACACACAGTCCGTATTCAGAAACTGAGCTTTTGAAACAAGCCGTCAGGATTTCTGTCCATTTGTGATGTAACAAATCTACAATATTTAGACCATTTCAAAGTTTTAAAAGTAAACATTCTAAATGTGTCCCAGTTTATTTCCTGTTGCAGTGTATGTAAATAACATCAGCTGACAGGAAGTAAACATGGACCCAAGCTGTTGCCTAGCAACAGAATTTTGTTGAAATTCCGTTGAAATGCACTAAAACGGAGTGTTTCAGACAGAGGGTAAATACAGGTATATTCAAGCAGACAGTATGAGGAAAATAATGTGTTTTTTAAACATTAAAGTAGGTAAACATGTTCTAGTAGAAACTGAAAATACAAGTATAAACCTGAATATGACAATGATATGGGACCTTTAATACAACACAGAATGATACCAATCCACCTCAACTCTTGACCAGAGGACAACTGTTGTTGTTCATTTATTAAAATGTACAATACACTGCTGATAGGGAAACAACTGCAGGGAAATGTAAAGCATGTAACAATATGACTATGATGTTGTTATGATGCACCCTTCTCATAATCATAATCACATCAGCTGTTGGCTTCATAATAGCTGCAGTAAATCCAGAATGAACAACTGCTGCACTTCTGTCCAATCAGAGACTTCTGGTTGATGCAACCTTTAACCCTTTGTAGCAGGATAAACATCAATCATAATAATGTAATGTTATCCCTTTATGTTAAATACCAGAGCACGGTTCATAAGTCATTATTCTCTGCTCACGGACGAGTATATAAGAGTCTGTCACTCCCTACAGTCTCACCTATTTATTGTTTAAGACGTGGTAAATACGGATTAAAAGCCTTTTAGATATTGACCTTCACTGTAACTACAAGTTTTCCAGAACCTGCACACATCTTTTATAAACCTGCTAAAATACATCCTCTCTTCTTTCTTCATGTCTGTGCTTTTTCTGTCTCTTTGGGAGTTTAAGCAACTAGGGATATGTTTTGTAGAAGAATCTGTATCCTCAAACCCCAACACTCTTAAACAGTTTCATTCATTTGTATTTCATTCATTTTACATCATCAGTCAGTCGCACTATTGTGTCCGATATGTTTCCATCATGGGGTGAAATCAAATGAAATGGGGCTGGCTGCTAAAATTCTGTTCTGTCCCTCCAGCCTCGTCCTCAGTGGTTCCTGTCCCGGGAACCTTTTCGTGGCCCCTACCCCCCAGAGGGAAGCCCAGGAGGGGCATGCTGCGGCGGGCCGTGTTCTCAGACCTCCAGAGGAAGGCCCTGGAGAGAACCTTCCAGAAGCAGAAATACATCAGCAAACCAGACAGGAAGAAACTGGCCAGTAAACTGGTACTGAAAGACTCCCAGGTACACACCAACGACTACTTGATCTTTCAGATGTATTTTTATATAATGAGAATGCTCTTATATTGTGCATGTTGGGACACTTTCTGTCCACTCTGGACCCTGACCAGCTGTTGATGATGATGGAAGTCAGTGACGGGTTTTGTTTTCTGTATCCTCTGAAGGTGAAGATCTGGTTTCAGAACCGCAGGATGAAATGGAGGAACTCCAAGGAGAGGGAGCTGCTGTCGACAGGCGGCTGTCGCCAGCAGACCCTCCCCACCAGAACCAATCCCCACCCAGACCTCACCGATGTAGGCAGCGCCCAGTGCCACAGGCTGGACCGGACTGCACCCGCCAGCCAAGAAAAGCTGGACAGCCACGAGTCACATCTTCACCACCACCACCATCATCATCACAATCCTTCCTCTCCGTCAGAGTCCAGCAAACAGTCCGAGTCCGACAGTGAAGAAATCACAGTTTCATAAAGATTCAGAGGTGTGACTCCACAGTCCCGTCTAATGAGAAGCTGTCAGCTGTGGAGGACGACAGGATGAAAAAGGATTTATCAAACAAACTGAACCTGCTCTCTACAAAGCTTCTCAGCCCCCCCCTCCCCCCCTTTTGGGCCATACGTCTGTACAGTGTTGTTGATATTACGTGTATATGTAGTTCACTATATCTATATACAGTAACTAAACTATACAGAGTTATTTTAGATATTTTGTAGATTGAAATGTTTAAAACTCTTAAATAGTTCACACATATTTGTATTCTTTATATTTTCTCAAATAAATCTGGATAATTCTCATTTAGTGTTGATTAAGCTTCATTTCTAATGTTCTGTCAGCATTATGTGAACACTATATAGTATTTTCACTGCAGCATATTTGAAATTTAACATTATGGGCTGTTAGTCATTAGCTTAGCTCTGGTTTAAGGTTGAAGACAGAGGCAGAAAGCTCAGCACCGTGTCCGTCTAGACCAGGGCTCAGCAAGCTTTACTATCAAAAGAGACATTTTAGGCCAACAAATAAATCTGACTGGAGCCACAAAACGTATTAGAGCCTCATAATGATGGTAACACCGCCTATTAAGTCTAATGCAGTGAGGACCAAAGTGCAAACGAGAGGCGGGACGTTGAAGAATGGTCTTGAGGAGATTTGTCTGGAAGCTCTGTCCAGCAGGAGCTTCCACTGGGTTTGTTTGTTCTGGAAATGTCTTTCAATTACTTTTTTTGTTGTTTGCTAATTTTTCTGCCTAAAAAGCAAACTAATCTGTCCACGCACTATTCTCCACTTTCCTCTAAGAATTTTCTTTTTTTGGATTTGGAAACCGACTGTAGCTAGAGGGAACTCAAGACTAGACAACGCTGTTAGGATTGGCAAAATGAGAGGATAAGTGCCGGGCCGTAGACGTACGTAGGCTGTGACACACAGTGTAGTTGACTGAAATGTTCAAACTTATTTTATTATTCAGTGTAAAGGTTAGGGATGCACCGATCCCACTTTTTCAGTCCCGATACCGATAGCGATACCGATAGTGATACCTGGGTTCTGGGTACCGGTGCATCCCTAATATATAGGCTACATATTTTTGCAATTGGAGAATGTATGAATCCCTCTAGGCCTACAACAATGATTCATTCAAGTTAAAATGTAAAAAAATAACCATTACTCATTTCTATATAATGTTTTGTCAAAGCCACAGGGAGCCAATGGAGACGGGCTAAAGAGCCGCATGTGCTGTTCCGAGTGGCCTAAACCCAGCGGCCTAATATAGGTCACCTAAATGCCTCCAGAGGTCACTGCATATTACACATATTTCCACAGCTCATATAATTGTATATATATATACACTCATATATAATACATATAAGAAAAAATGGAATAATGAAAAATGAAGAGTGGATAGTACAGTGGTAAGTGCCACTGACTTGGACACAAGTCAGAGCGAAAGGCATCCAGTGAGGGTCCTTAGGCATGACCCTTAATGCTCTACCAGCAGCACAAGAATAATCCAGATGTATTATTGGACAAGCTTCCAGTCCAACTTTAATGTGAGCTGATGTTGAAGTTCAGTAGGTTTGAAGTGAGCGTTGTACAGTATAATGTGTTGGTTCATGGAGCATCCGGCAGACTCTCAGCTGAGACTGTTCTATACGATCACAACATCTCAGAAACGTGCTCAACGTACACAGCCTGATGGGTATTAACTACCATTTCACTTTGAATACTGAAGTACAGAGAAGCCAGCAATGAGCTGCCGGAGCTTTGTCTTTAGAAGACTCTGCAGCATTTGAAACCATCTACAGACGAGCTGTGCAGCTTGTTGACTATTGATTATTGTTTGGTCCCAGAGAAAGGAATGGATTAGAAAAAAGCATGAGTGCATTTTGCAACTCTCTCAGTATGAACAGATACAATTGAGACAAGAATAAACTGTGTCACTTAAATGATGTTCTTCTGAATGGCAAAGTCAACCATGTGAAACCACTTTCCTTGGTGAGCATTTCCTGAGAATAGTGAACTTGGCACACAGCTGCAAGATTTATGGAGCGAGTTCCCGTTGAGTGGATCGGTTCTGAAGTCCAGCTCAGCTCGTCAGATGAGAAGTGACTCAGCAACAGACTACAGTACATTAAATACAGAATTTACTCAAAGAAATAAACCAGCAGACTCAATGATGGATTGTTAAAAAAAAGAAACACAAGACTTTATTGCCATTTTCCACTATGGATTATACAAGGAGAGCAACGATAGGCTCGTTGGAGGCGAGCCATGCCAGCGCAGAATCAATCACCGACGATGCCGGTTACATTTGTGTCCGACTTGATCCCGACTTGCTCTGAGCAGGGGGCGGTAACTATTCCTGTGACTTCCTGTAAATTCTGTGAAGGCTGATTGAAACTGTCCGACTTGACCGCAGCTTTTAGTCACCGCCCTCCCCCCCCACCTGCTGCTGCTGCCTGATCTCCTCTACTGTCCAGGCGAGGCGCAGTTCATCTCCAACGAGCCTGTTGTAAGACTAGTACTGACATTCAAATTAAATACAAAAACAATGTTATTTGTTTCTTTCTTTGACTGACAAGGCCATCATCATCATCATCATCATCATCATCATCATAAAAACAATGACTTGATTACACTGCAGTTTTGTTAATGCAAACTTTATTTATTAAAACAAACATGCCATATTTTTTGAAGCCTACAAACACAACGGAGTGGCTGCTGTTAAAGAACTGAAGTGTGGGAGGTGTTAGCGGAGGACATTAAATACAGTATTTACAGGCAAACACACCAGTATACAGCTCTGCTCAGTCCTCCTGAATCCAGCAGCTCAGCTCTCTTTAGAGCCGTGGGCCGCTTTCTCCAGAATAAAAGCAGTCGTTTTTTTAACTCTAACAGGATTTTAATCGCAGTCTGCAGGTTTTAATCGCAGCCGAACACTACAGCTGAGCATTTAGAGTTCGGCTGGGAGGAAAAATCCTTTTAAAATGTGAGGAGGATGAAAACCGCTGACTTAAACGAACGCTTACTAGAAATTAAAATTGGAGAGACTCCCTCTGCACCCGCGTCCAGACACCTGGTTCCTTCACCACCAGGATACAGCCTCATCAGTCTGAACCTCATCACACCGAGGGCCTGATGCCACTGTGGAAATGCAGCTCAAGTTGTTTTGTGGCAGCAAAAGTGTCTGAAATTGATAGAAATCAGACACTGGAGTGCTGCAGCTTCAACCTCTGTTTGCACTGTGCTTTCAGCCTCGCCACCAAACAACGCTCACATTGTTTTACTTCACTGATGCCAACAGCAAACGTGAACTTCATCATTAGACGCTCCCAGTGTAAACAGGACCTCAGCTGAGAACTACTAACTGATGCTGTGACAGCGTTCAGCCACACGGGGGCAGTCGTGTGCTGCATTTACACAGCTACTAACTGAGCTCTTGACGAGGGTCTCTAGAAGGTAACCCGCAATTTGCTAAATCTTATCCGAGATCTGCAAAAATCTCTAACGAGACCCGCTGCCCGACGACATATCCCCGACCGTAACTGTTCATGATCGATGCCTAACCTGAACCGTCTCGCCAGTTTCCCCAACTCGCGGCTTCTACGAGGGTTCACCCCCTTCTACACAATACCAGGGTTCCCCCCTTCTACACACTGCCAGGGTCTCTCCATCCAAAGCCAGCAGCGGTGATGTGGTACATCATGGTAAAACAGGAAGAACATTTCTTGACATTTGTTTAGTCCTGAAACCACATGAGAAGCACTTCATAATGGTTGAGTGGTTAACAGCCTTTAAATATGTACAAACGTATGGTTCTGTGATACTGAGACACAGAGGAGGAGGAGGAGGAGGAGGAGGAGGAGGAGGAGGAGGAGAAGTTCACCATTTCATCATCAGAATACATTGGACATTGGAGAGTGGAGAGTGGAGGGTGGGGGGGCACCATGAAAGAGAAAGCTGGGATGGGACAGATGGATGGGGGGGAGGGTGGGGGTTTATCCAGATGAAACTGTCCAGACTTTGAATTACAGCCGGCTATGGGATCCTGTACACAGCTCACTCCTGGATTCTGGACTTCATAGAACATCTTTCTGAGAAGTTTGAATAGAAGCTAAAAACACTGATGTTTCTGCGTAGTGTGTGTGTGTGTGTGTGTGTATGTGTGTGAGTGAGTGTGTGTGTGTGTGTGTGAGAGTGAGTGTGAGTGTGTGAGTGTGAGTGTGTGTGTGTGTGTGTGTGTGTGTGTGTGTGTGTGTGTGTGTGTGTGTGTAGAGGCTGAAAATCCCAGTCACAGCGTTGGTCCAGTCAGATGAGGGTGCGTTTGATGTCTAATAATTACAGGCACAGTGGGTGGAGTCAGGTTGGTACTTGAAGGGTGTGGTTTGTTGACAGACGGTGAAGCTTTCAGTGTGCAGCTGCTGGTCTGTTTCCATCCAGCAGAACATGAATAAAAAACACAAAAGGAGTTGGATTTTTCTACTACCAGCTGAACTCCACAGGCTTTACAGATGAGATGAGGTGATGCGCTGATGCGGCAGCTCCTTACTTCCGGTTGCTCTTTATCCTCTCCAAACGTTTCTTCAGGTCGTCCAGGTTGGCGGCGGGCGAAGCCGAGCGGGTGTTGGCGTGCGTCGGGGAATGGGAGTGTGTGTTGTGTTCCTGCTGGTACAGCTCTCTGGACTCTTTGAGCTGAGACAGCTTGCTGTGGAGCATGTCGGTGGAGGAGGCCACCGACGGCTTGGACGACAGCAGCGAGGACATGGGAGGTCTCTGCTGAGGCTCGTCCTCACCTCCTCCTCCGCCCTGCTGTAGGTGGAGACACAGATTATGTACATACAGGAAATGTTACTAAACTTGGCGTACGTAAAATCTTAAATGATTGAGTGGACCTGTGTTTCAGCAGAAAAATACATATTTACTTCATTATGATATGTACTTCACCAAGGCTACAGCAGATCAAAAACTAACCTTTAATGTACAGTTTAGTGTCTTTAATGTATACGGTACATTTACTGTGCAACTCTAACAAGAGTTTTTATTATTTGTGACTAATGGCAAACATTAGAAACATTCACAATTTGAGGGATGGATCCAATTGCAAATTTCTAATATTGCAAATGAGATTTAATTTGTCATAAATGACACTAAAGACCTGTATCTGTGGTCATAATAATAAATGTTTAACAAATTGATCTGGTTTCTATACGATAAGAGTCAGATAAGACTTTCATAAAAAATGTAAAGAAAGCATCAAGAGAGAAAAGTCCTCTCTAGCTTCTACAGCTTTTATTGAAATACGACATGACTCAGTTGATAGGTGTCTAAAGAAAGGTCTGGCTCCACACATCATTCTGCTGAAGGGGAAAAACAAGGAAAATAAGCCAAAGCCATAATTGACAGATGTGAATTTTAACAATTCCTTATGATTCATTATTTCTTTTCTATCACGTCAGTAATTCAGTTCATGTCAGCCTACGGTACAGATTCATCTCCTGAGCGTCTAGCAGCTTCATTGTACACATTCTAAGTAACTTGAGACTAAACTTAAGTTTTCTTCTCCACATAGATCATAAACCCTTTAATATAATAACCACTCGTTGAAATGGGTTGAGAAATGTAGACGTTAAAGTGCTTCTTATTCAGAGAAACGGCAGCTCCCCGCATTCACTTATACAGGGTTACAAGCCAGTCTTGCCCTGTCCAATGTTAACGTATTGCTGCAACGGGCTGAAGTGTCCAATGTCCAAGTGTCTATGTATATATGTCTACGGTTAAGAGGTTATCTGTAGTTAGTTAGCTTACACATTTCCTCATCAGTTCCCCACACAGTTTTACGGATTTGACATTATGGGGAAATAAAGAGCATCTGTCAGCATCTGTAGAAGTTGGATCGCTGCATCCCTAATATACAGCAAGACTGTAAACACAGAAACACTAAGTGTACACAGGGACCGATCTACCGAGTGAGTGAGTGAGTGAGTGAGTGAGTGAGTGAGTGAGTGAACCAACCCTGGAGGTGTTTTCCAGGCCTTGTCTCTGTCGGAGGATCTTGAGTCTCTCGTAGTAAACCGCTGGTTTCAGCTCTTCATTGTTGCTGCTCAGATTGAAGTCGACACCATGCTGAGGGATCACTGCAGAGACATGCACCACTTCTAGTTAGTTATACGACACACAGCTGACTTCATTGTGACCAAAGTGCCCAGTGACAGCTCCTGACAGTTGTACCTGCTGAGGTCTGGATGCGAGCCTTGCCCTCTCTCTCAGACTCGATCATACGGAGGCCTCGCTCCACGTAGCTCTGGAAGAACTGAGACGTGTTTTTGAGGAAGGGCTCCAGATCTGCGTCCGAGTACTTCTGTTTGTACTCGTACAACTCCGTCAAACCCTGACAAGAAGATTGGACACATTACTGAATGTCTTCCAAGTCCTTGGTAAATAATACTGATTTTGCTTTCTGTCTGAAGCTTAAAAAAAATAAAAAAGTCAATGAAATTGGAATAGAAAGATTCCTTTTAAGCTTTAAAGAGCAGCAGACAGTGATTTAAAGAACGGAGCTGAGCTGACCTCTTTAGTGTTCTCCTTGGAGCCGATCTTCTTGAAGATCTCAGTCAGAATGTCACTGACCTTTGCCTTGGACATGCGGTCCTCCTGGGAACAAAACACAAAGGACTAATTCACGTTCCATCTGTCATCAGAAGAAGTTCAGATACAGTGATCCTCCAGCTAATTTGTGGAGATCCTCCGCTAATAAAATGGCCACTAAAGTGTGTGTGTGTGTGTGTGTGTGTGTGGTGTGTCTTTCTCACCGTGCGCAGACCAGTCTTCTCGTTGCCACGGTCACTCTTGGGTCCCGATAGGTTTCCATCAGGATAGTGTTTGACCACCCGCCTCAGATGGGCCTCCAACTCGGACTCATTACGATTCTCTATCATCGACAGGTGGTCCAGGATCTGTTTATTAATGATCAATACAATTCAATAAGTCAGGAATAAATATAGTTAACAACACAGCAGAACAATGAGGGAGAATAGGATTCAGTACAATGACTGTGTGTGTGTGTGTGTGTGTGTGTGCGTGCGTGCGTGTGTGTGTGTGTTACCTTGGCCCCCGTGAGCTTGCAGAGTGTGTGTAACAGAGTCTTGAGGGTTCTGTGTGGGACGTCACTCTTGAGCTGCTTGAGTTTCTCTTTGGGGAAAACCTTCATGAAGTTGTGAACGTCCAGTAAGATCCGATCCAGGTTGATGTTGTTGATGGTCTCTGGGAGGAAGCGGATCATCCTCCACAGACACTGAACACAAACCCAGGAGAGTCAGTCTGAGGTGGGAGATGGGGCACGTTAACGGACAGCAGGGTGGGGTTATGTTGAGACACTCCTTACCTTCATGACCAGCTCAGAGAACATGGGGGGGGCCGTCGTCACTAAACTGTCCTGAAGCAGAACCAGCAGAGCGCTGCAGAGAGGCGGGAAGGACGGAGGCAAACAACAAGGTTTCATTACTTTCTCTTTCTGGGTTGTTCTTTTTGTCAACAGCTGCATTATGGCTGAGCCATGTCCCTGTCCCTGTCCCTGTCCCTGTCCCTGCTAAATAAAACAGCTAATTCTACTTATGTCATACATACTGGTATTGGACAATTAAACATTGCAAAATAAAGCACACGGTGGTAATTTACTTAAAAGAGGAAATGATTTTTGCTCGCGCTGCGCACACAATCCCAGAGAGCAGGGGTCAGCAACCTTCACTATCAAAAGGGACATTTTAGGCAAAAAAAAATCTGTCTGGAACCACAAAACATGTGATCATTGTGATGAAGGTAACACAGTTTATAGTCTAAGTATATAGTATATCAGTCTAATGCAGTGAGGGCCAAAGAGACAATGTACTACGGAGTATTAGGACCACATTGAGGGAAAAAACATCTGAGAGTTACAGAATAAAGTCGTAATATCACGAGAAAAGAAAGTCGTAATATTACGAGAATAAAGTCATAACTTAGAGAAAAAAGAAAATAACACGTAAAATTGCTACTTTATAATATGATGACTTTATTCTCGAAATCTCAGATTTATTTTTTTTCCTCAATGTGGCCCTAATACTCCGTCGTACTGTCATACCATAGACCTATGGTATGACAGTACGACGGAGTATTTATTTATTTATTGATAAATAAAAATAAAAATGTAAACAAAAAACAGTTATTCATTTCCATTTTTATAAATCCCCAGGGAGCCTCTGGAGAGGAGCTGAAGAGCCGCATGTGGCTCCGGAGACGCAGGTTGCTGACCCCTGCCACAGACTGTTGTTGACATATGATGTTAATACAGGTGAGGTTCCAAACATGTTGTAAAAAATGCCTTTTGCTCAAAATTAGCTCGTATGTGTCTGCTTGGATTTGAAAGTTTGGTTCAGCCGAACCCCCGATACGGCCGATACCGAGTACCGATCCGATACCAGTGTTTAATTAAGAAGCTGTATGTCTCACTGTGTGGAAGTGACTGGGATCAATCATTTATGTTTGAGGCAACATCAGGCTTGACTTAAACATTGCTTTACTAACTGTTACTGTATACATTTACTGAATTGTTCTTTATTATTGAATAATAAATCGTACAGCAGCAACTTGGTCAAAATCCTCAAAATTAACAGGATTTACAATTCAAGTGTAAACCTTTTAATGCAGCAACAAGTTGGTCAAAACTCAAATTCCAGTCTATAATATATATAATACATAAACATAGAATTGAATTGAATAGATCGGCCCCATTGTCATCGATATCGGATCCAGCTATTTGAGTCAGTATCGGCCCGATATCCGGTATTGGTATCAGTGCATCCGTACTTTGCACCGATCGGAACTAAGGAGTGAGTCAAACAGTACTTCTGTTTAAATCACTTTACTGCTTGAGGAATTACAGATGTTTGACACGCAAGGGTTGTGCAACAACAGTACAACACTGTTATTTGACATGTTTGTTCACAGCACTAACTTCATCCGTTCAAACTTATTTCTAAAGCACATTTAAAAGCAACCCATGCTGACCAAAGTGACGTATAGACCTGAGCAGGTAGCTAAAAACCACACATTAAAGGAACAGTGACAGACATCAATGCACACAGCTCATGCATTATTGATACAACTGGTAAACACGGAGGACTTTGCATTAACAGTCAACAGTGTCAAATACAGACATGGGTCTCTGGGTAAATAAGAGCTGCAGTTCCCTGTGACATTTCTGACCTCTAGTGGTGCGATGGAGGTGTTTATTTCCAGGAGTGGGTCCCGGTATTGTTTATCTTTACACGAGGGTGCACATGCACACAGATGACTCAATACACCTGCTTATGATTTCACACTATTCCACTGATCTACAGCTGACATATGCCAAGACATGCAGCAATGCGCCGGCACAGACAGTGAAGAAGAAGACCAATAGTAACAATGCAGGATTTCAAAAACTTAGAAAACATTTGCAAAGCCGATTATTTGAGGAAGGAAATGCATTTAACCCATCTGTTAGAGCTCAAGGATACACAAGACACGATGCATTCTACTGAGTAGGAATGTCACGATACCAGAAATCTAGTTGTCGATACCAATACCAGTGAATTACGATTCTCGATGCCACAGTAAAAAATACTAAATAAAAGTGAATCCCATGTAATGTGTACATGTGTCTATATATATATTATATCCTCAGATTGCAAGCAGTAGTTTAAATTCACTGACAGGGTGACATTTCACTGGGTAAAGGCTACCAGAGGTGGGACCAAGTCATTGTTGTGCAAGTCACAAGTCTCAAGTCTGTGACTCAAGTCCCAACTCAGGTCTGGAGTACTAAACGAGCCATACGAGCTCTTCATCAAATGTAACGTCATTTTAACAGCAGAGTAACTGGATCCATCTGGTGCTCAGCAACATAACGGTAGTTCTTAGCTGACCAGACGAATGTCTCTCCATGAATCGATGCCGATACTGTGTTTCCTGCTTCGGCCTCCCAACAGAAGGAACAGGGGAGACACAGCGGAGTTTTGGTCAGAGACGATAACGTTACTCACTGTGGAGCCTCGTCTATTCACTCGGCAGCAGGAAACGACACGGGAAACCTCTGTTGGTCTGGAGGAGCTGCAGCAGTTATTTCTGCACAAACGTCCACTGAACATTCACTAGATATTCTCAGAGCTAGACTAACTCTTCTGCAGTGTGGAGTGAGCAGCATGCACGTGAGAGTGGAGGGAGATAGCGAGTGAGAACGAGCGCGGTGTGTGAGTGAAGGCAAGCAGAGGAGCAGACACAGCGTCGACCCTGAACCTGGAGACCAAAGCTACGGTCTCCTCTGTGTCTTCTGACCACATTGGGGGGCTGGAGCAGGATTAGTTGACACTGTCTTGCAAGACGGGCTTCACTAGATAGAACTTTACAGTTTTGGTGCTTCCATGTAGTTTGTGTTGGAACAGAGTAGCCACACGCGAGCGCGCATGGGCCACAGACCCGCAATGATTTATAAGAGTGTAAGAAATTACAAACAGCCTCTTTAGATGTAAGATAATCAAATGCAAGTCCCAATAACATTCACTGGAAATAAAGAGTCCAGAGTTCAATAAAAAAAACAAAAAACACCACTTCTCAGAGATTTAGCAATAAGCAACTAAAGATAGAAATTCAGTTTGTTCAGTTCAGTTTATTCCCTCACGAGTGAATCCTCTTCTCAAACATAAAGGATCTCTGCATCTTGCTGCTGCATGGCGCTGGTGTGTGTGTGCATGTGTGTCAAACTCCGACAGAGAGAGCAGAGGACAGAAGCAGCCGCATTTGGTGCTCTGCGGGTGTTCATTTCGGACCCTGCAGGCATCGTATGCTGAATGTCAAGAAAACTCTCTACACCGTCAGTGCACATATGTGTGTGGAATCTAATCGTTGGGTTAAGATGCCCTACAGACAACCAGCAGGATTAAATATATATATGAAATAGAGGAACTATTGGGCTGTTGGAATAATGGAACAGTCTGGAGCAGGTGACATTTTTGATGTGAACTAACCTGATCATGTTGGTCTGGTCAGACTTCTCCAGAACTCTGGTTACCAGCAGGTTGACGGATCTGATGACCTGCTGTCCATCTTCTATGTCCTCCACTCTGCCATCCAGCATCAGTGTTATTACACCGTGCATCAGGTCCTTCAACACACCCATAGATGCCTCTCTGGCTAGGGACTCCATAGAGAACAACTGACAGAAAGAGATGAGGGAAAACGTTAGTGTGTCTCATCATCATCATCATCATCATCATCATCATCATCATCATCATCATCATCATCATCATCATCCCTCTTTTAGGGACACATGACATTAGCGTATGTAGCGGCGTAGCAGCAGCCATTGACTCACAGATAGCATGTTTCCGATGATGCAGCTGTACAGTTTGGTGATGTCCCTCTTGTCCAGCCGGTCATCAGCCATGTGAGTGACGTAGATGAGCCTCAGCTGCATGAAGGTAGCAATGAGGAACTGATCGATGTGTCCCGACATAACTTCCGCTTTGTCCTCCTGCCGCAACACCTCGTCGATCTGCGTGGACAAACCTCACACTTAAAGCTCACCTTAAAGTGGATATCATGGATATTTTTAGAACCGACTGTGTGTGTGTGTGTGTGTGTGTGTGTGTGTGTGTGTGT
>CAKAOH010026892.1:5768-13322 GCA_916701665.1 Sebastiscus tertius | reverse complement strand
AACTGTAATAAACTGTAATAAACTGTAAACTGTAATAAACTGTAATAAACTATAATAAACTGTAATAAACTGTAAACTGTAATAAACTGTAATAAACTATAATAAACTGTAATAAACTGTAATAAACTGTAAACTATAATGAACTGTAATAAACTGTAATAAACTGTAAACTGTAATAAACTGTAATAAACTATAATAAACTGTAATAAACTGTAAACTGTAATAAACTGTAATAAACTATAATAAACTGTAATAAACTGTAATAAACTGTAAACTATAATGAACTGTAATAAACTGTAATAAACTGTAAACTGTAATAAACTGTAATAAACTATAATAAACTGTAATAAACTGTAAACTGTAATAAACTGTAATAAACTATAATAAACTGTAATAAACTGTAATAAACTGTAAACTATAATGAACTGTAATAAACTGTAATAAACTGTAAACTGTAATAAACTGTAATAAACTATAATAAACTGTAATAAACTGTAAACTGTAATAAACTGTAATAAACTATAATAAACTGTAATAAACTGTAATAAACTGTAAACTATAATGAACTGTAATAAACTGTAATAAACTGTAAACTGTAATAAACTGTAATAAACTATAATAAACTGTAATAAACTGTAAACTGTAATAAACTGTAATAAACTATAATAAACTGTAATAAACTGTAATAAACTGTAAACTATAATGAACTGTAATAAACTGTAATAAACTGTAAACTGTAATAAACTGTAATAAACTATAATAAACTGTAATAAACTGTAAACTGTAATAAACTGTAATAAACTATAATAAACTATAATGAACTGTAATAAACTGTAAACTGTAATAAACTGTAATAAACTATAATGAACTGTAATAAACTGTAATAAACTATAATAAACTGTAATAAACTGTAAACTGTAATAAACTGTAATAAACTATAATAAACTGTAATAAACTGTAATAAACTGTAAACTATAATGAACTGTAATAAACTGTAATAAACTGTAAACTGTAATAAACTGTAATAAACTATAATAAACTGTAATAAACTGTAAACTGTAATAAACTGTAATAAACTGTAATAAACTGTAATAAACTGTAAACTGTAATAAACTGTAATAAACTATAATGAACTGTAATAAACTGTAAACTGTAATAAACTGTAAACTATAATAAACTGTAATAAACTGTAATAAACTGGATTAAAGAGATGAAACTGGATTAAAGAGATGAAACGCTCCAGGTGGGTGTATTTGGTTTTATTTTCATCAGTCAGAGTTCAGAACACGGTGCTTTTATTTTGATAAAACAGGAAACAGACGTGAGATTTCACCGCCACGCGTACCGTGAATCTGCTGGCGTGGGACGATGTGATTGGCTGCTTCCTCTGATACCCGTCCGAGGACATTTACCCGCTCACTAACTTTCAGGACTGCACTTCCTGCTGCACCTTCACATTAAAAGCCTTCCAGAGGTTCATTTTTAGAAAAGCTTTTATTGTGAAGGAGCAGCAGTAGAAAGTAGTCCACTGATCAATAAACTGCAGGATGTGCTAATCGATCGGTCACTGATCAATCAACTGATCGATCGGTTCAGGAAATAAAAGTCAAATAAAAATAAAGTCAATAAAACGTTCGAAGAACCAAAATAAAATAAAATAAAACATTAAACATCAGAAAACAACGACGTCACACAAACTGTAAACAGGAAGTCTTAGTGTTCGGAGATTATCTCCACAAACCCTCAACGCCAACCTCACACTAAACTACCAGAGTTAACCCAGGATTAAACTACAGTTAACACAGGATTAAACCAGAGTTGACCCAGGATTAAACTAGAGTTAACCCAGGATTAAACTACAGTTAACCCAGGATTAAACCAGAGTTGACCCAGGATTAAACTACAGTTAACCCAGGATTAAACCAGAGTTGACCCAGGATTAAACTAGAGTTGACCCAGGATTAAACCACAGTTAAACCAGGATTAAACTACAGTTAACCCAGGATTAAACCAGAGTTAACCCAGGATTAAACTACAGTTAACCCAGGATTAAACTAGAGTTGACCCAGGATTAAACTACAGTTAACACAGGATTAAACCAGAGTTAACCCAGGATTAAACTACAGTTAACCCAGGATTAAACTAGAGTTGACCCAGGATTAAACTACAGTTAACACAGGATTAAACCAGAGTTAACCCAGGATTAAACCAGAGTTAACCCAGGATTAAACTACAGTTAACCCAGGATTAAACCAGAGTTAACCCAGGATTAAACCAGAGTTAACCCAGGATTAAACTAGAGTTAAACCAGGATTAAACTACAGTTAACCCAGGATTAAACCAGAGTTAACCCAGGATTAAACTACAGTTAACCCAGGATTAAACTAGAGTTGACCCAGGATTAAACTACAGTTAACACAGGATTAAACTACAGTTAACCCAGGATTAAACCAGAGTTGACCCAGGATTAAACTACAGTTAACCCAGGATTAAACCAGAGTTGACCCAGGATTAAACTACAGTTAACACAGGATTAAACCAGAGTTGACCCAGGATTAAACTAGAGTTAACCCAGGATTAAACTACAGTTAACTCAGGATTAAACCTGAAGTAAATCAGAGTTAAACTGGAGCTAAACCAGGATTAAATTTGAAGGAAACTAGAGTTAATCCAGGATTACACCTAAATTAAACCTGAGTTAATCCAGGATTAAACCTGATTCAAACCAGGGATAAACTGACGTTAACATGGAGTTGCACTTGAAATTAAACTAAGGTAAATTCAGGATTGAAGTTAGTTCGGAGTTAAGAGTTTAAAAGGGGTTAAAGTTAAACTGGTTTTAAAGTGTTTTAAATAGTACAGTTTGATGAGACTTATTGATTATATTATTCATTGATTATAATGCAGCAGTTTATAACAACACACGTTTACTTCAACTCATCAACAACTCTCCGTTTCTGGTTCTTCGTTCATCGTAGTTTTCTTCAAGAGTTCATCGTAACACGAAGATATAAAACACGGTCAGTCAGTGGCTGAAGTCCTTTAACCTGGAGCTAAACTCAGACTAAAGTAGACTTAAACTGAAGTTAGTAAACTAGAGTCAAACTGGAGTTAAACTCAGAGTTAAACTACAGTTAAACTAAAGTTAATTCAGAGTTAAACTAGAGTTAAACTAAAGTTAACTCAGAGTTAAACTAGAGTTAAACTAAAGTTAATAAACTAGAGTTAACTCAGAGTTAAACTACAGTTAAACTAAAGTTAATAAACTAGAGTTAAACTACAGTTAACTCAGAGTTAAACTACAGTTAAAGTAGAGTTAAACTGAAGTCAGTAAACTAGAGTTAAACTGGAGTTAAACTGGAGTTAAATTAGAGTTACTAAAATCAGAGTTAAACTACAGTTAAACTACAATTAAACTGAAGTTAGTAAACTAGAGTTAAACTGGAGTTAAACTGGAATTAAACTGGAGTTAAATTAGAGTTACTAAAATCAGAGTTAAACTACAGTTAAACTACAATTAAACTGAAGTTAGTAAACTAGAGTTAAACTAGAGTTAAACTGGAGTTACTAAACTCAGAGTTAAACTACAGTTATATTAGAGTTAAACTAGAGTTAAATAGAGTTAAATAGAGTTAAACTAGAGTTAAACAAGAGTTGAACTGGAGTTAAACGGTTATTTTCAGCCCTTTAAATAAAACAAACATTAAAACACATCACACGTTTCCACCTGGTTCAACCTCTGAGACGAGTTTAACAGTCAAAGAACCAAAGTGTCTTTTCAGTCCAACGGAGGTCCAGTAGAGTCCAGTAGAGTCCAGTAGAGTCCAGGGGACTCATCTAGAACAGTAGAGTCCAGTAGAGTCCAGGGGACTCATCTAGAACAGTAGAGTCCAGTAGAGTCCAGTAGAGTCCAGGAGCCACAACAAGAGCAGTAGAGTCCAGTAGAGTCCAGGGGCCACATCTAGAGCAGTAGAGTCCAGTAGAGTCCAGTAGAGTCCAGGGGACTCACCTAGAACAGTAGAGTCCAGTAGAGTCCAGTAGAGTCCAGTAGAGTCCAGGGGACTCATCGAGAACAGTAGAGTCCAGTAGAGTCCAGGGGCCACATCTAGAGCAGTAGAGTCCAGGAGCCACAACAAGAGCAGTAGAGTCCAGTAGAGTCCAGGGGCCACATCGAGAACAGCAGAGTCCAGGGGACTCATCTAGAGCAGTAGAGTCCAGTAGAGTCCAGGGGCCACATCGAGAACAGCAGAGTCCAGGGGACTCATCTAGAACAGTAGAGTCCAGTAGAGTCCGGGGGCCTCATTAGAACAGTAGAGTCCAGGGGCCACATCGAGAACAGTAGAGTCCAGGGGACTCATCTAGAGCAGTAGAGTCCAGTAGAGTCCAGGGGCCACATCGAGAACAGTAGAGTCCAGGGGACTCATCTAGAACAGTAGAGTCCAGTAGAGTCCAGGGGACTCATCTAGAACAGTAGAGTCCAGGGGCCACATCGAGAACAGTAGAGTCCAGGGGCCACATCGAGAACAGTAGAGTCCAGGGGACTCATCTAGAGCAGTAGAGTCCAGGGGCCACATCGAGTCCAGTAGAGTCCAGTAGAGTCCAGGAAAGTCCAGTAGAGTCCAGGGGCCACATCGAGTCCAGTAGAGTCCAGTAGAGTCTAGTAGAGTTCAGGAGAGTCTAGTAGAGTCTAGTAGAGTCCAGGAGAGTCCAGGAGACACAGATTTCAGATGAGTTCTGTGCTGACAGGAGGAGGCATCAATCAGAGGATGAAGAAGAGGAGGATGACGACGAAGAGGATTGCGAGCAACACTCCGATAGCGCACCACTGACGACGATCTGAGGAAATATCAACCAATCAACTTCAACTGTTACTGAAACCAGTGAGGACGATGTGTGAGGACACTACGATTACTGTCTCTAACGTATATAATATAATATATATGATGTATGATGTATGATGTATGATGTAACTAACTACACTGAGGGTGACATCATGTGTTGCCGGGCAGTTTACCGCTGGTCATGTGAGACACTTTGGCCAGTTTCTTCATGACGTTGTCCAATCGAGAGTGAGTGTTGTCCACCTCATGAGTGAAGTCATCCAACATCCTGCAGGAAAGACACACAGAGACTCAACAAGTCTGGTCAGCAACCAACCAGGAACCAACCATAGACCAGCCAGGAACCAACCAGAGACCAACCAGAGACCAACCAGAGACCAACCACAGACCAACCATAGACCAACCAGAGACTAACCGGGAACCAACCAGAGACCAACCATAGACCAACCAGAGACTAACCGGGAACCAACCAGAGACCAGCCAGGAACCAACCATAGACCAACCACAGACCAACCAGAGACTAACCAGAGACTAACCGGGAACCAACCAGAGACCAACCAGAGACCAACCAGAGACCAACCAGAGACTAACCGGGAACCAACCAGAGACTAACCGGGAACCAACCAGAGACCAACCAGAGACCAACCAGAGACTAACCGGGAACCAACCATAGACCAACCACAGACCAACCAGAGACTAACCGGGAACCAACCATAGACCAACCAGAGACTAACCAGAGACTAACCGGGAACCAACCAGAGACCAACCAGAGACTAACCAGAGACTAACCGGGAACCAACCAGAGACCAACCACAGACCAACCAGAGACCAACCAGAGACTAACCGGGAACCAACCAAAGACCAACCACAGACCAACCACAGACCAACCAGAGACCGACCAAGCCAGCATTTTTTTTCAGACTTTATTTCTTCCGACATTTTTTATTGACATTTTTCAGACTTAACCATAGACCAACCAGGAACCAACCATAGACCAACCAGGAACCAACCATAGACCACCGGGAACCAACCAGGAACCAACCACAGACCAACCACAGACCAACCACAGACCGACCAAGCCAACATTTTTTTTCAGACTTTATTTGTTCCGACATTTTTTATTGACATTTTTCAGACTTTTATGTCAGACTTTTTTTTTAAACTTTTTTTCAGACTTTTTTTCTTCCGACATTTTTTTTTGACATTTTTCAGACTTAACCATAGACCAACCAGGAACCAACCATAGACCAACCAGGAACCAACCATAGACCACCGGGAACCAACCAGGAACCAACCACAGACCAACCACAGACCAACCACAGACCGACCAAGCCAACATTTTTTTTCAGACTTTATTTGTTCCGACATTTTTTTTGACATTTTTCAGACTTTTTTTTAAGAACTTTTTGAGACTTTTTTCCTATGGACATTTTTTTTGACATTTTTTCAGACTTTTATGTCAGACTTTTTTTTAAAACTTTTTTTCAGACTTTTTTTCTTCCGACATTTTTTATTGACATTTTTCAGACTTAACCATAGACCAACCAGGAACCAACCATAGACCAACCGGGAACCAACCATAGACCAACCGGGAACCAACCATAGACCAACCGGGAACCAACCATAGACCAACCGGGAACCAACCATAGACCAACCAGGAACCAACCATAGACCAACCAGGAACCAACCATAGACCAACCAGGAACCAACCACAGACCTCCTGTTGTTGTCCCTCATCTCCTGTGGTTGTCCCTCACCTCCTGTTGTTGTCCCTCACCTCCTGTTGCTCCCCGTCCTTCTTGACCATGCAACTGTTGCCTACAGAATGGAACTAAAGCCAGCTGACTGATTGGTCCAGGACACGAATTGGTTCTCATGAATGAGGAGAACCGTCTCAGTGATGATGTATCTGAAGGTTCTTACACGGCCTGTTCATCCAGCTCCATGCCGATCCTCTCCGACATGTTCTTCAGGACTCCGATGGTTCCCGACACCAGCTCCAGCTGTTCATCCTGCTGCTCCGCCATCAGCTGATCCAAACACACACATCGTGTACATCATTAATATCAGGGAACCCGTTCTCATATCACAGTCCTGTCATTGGTCCAGTGTTCCAGTGTTCCTGTGTTCCTGTGTTCCTGTACCTGCTGCTGGACCTGCTGCTCCTCTATGAACTGAGAGTTGGCGTTCTGCAGCTGGCGGTCCAGTCGGCTGTATTTATCAGGACCAGGCTGCCAGATGGGACCCTGAGCACCACGCTCACCGAGCAGAGCCTAGACATCACCACAACACAAACACACTGTCAGACATTTACCATCAGCAGGAACTCTACGTCCAGCCAGGAACCTTCCCTTCATTACTCTAACCTCCAGCCAGGAACCTTTCCTTCCCTTACTATAACCTCCAGGAACCTTCCCTTCCCTTACTATAACCTCCAGGAACCTTTCCTTACCTTACTATAACCTCCAGGAACCTTTCCTTCCCTTACTATAACCTCCAGGAACCTTCCCTTCCCTTACTATAACCTCCAGGAACCTTCCCTTCCCTTACTATAACCTCCAGGAACCTTTCCTTACCTTACTATAACCTCCAGGAACCTTCCCTTCCCTTACTATAACCTCCAGGAACCTTTCCTTCCCTTACTATAACCTCCAGGAACCTTTCCTTCCCTTACTATAACCTCCAGGAACCTTCCCTTCCCTTACTATAACCT
>CAKAOH010026888.1:7170-32724 GCA_916701665.1 Sebastiscus tertius | reverse complement strand
GTGTGTGTGTGTGTGTGTGTGTGTGTGTGTGTGTGTGTGTGTGTGTGTGTGTGTGTGTGTGTGTGTGTCACTGCCTTTCCCTCTTTTTCACACTCTGTTCCCAGTGAAATGATGGCAGCTCTGGGCATGTAGCGCTATTATCCCCCATATCCACACACACACACACTCTCACACACACGCACCGAGAGCAGCCAAACGCCTAGCGGCCTGCCAGCTCCCACAATAGAGCCTATTGTCCCACTAAGGCTACAATCTGCTGCGTGTGACAAGGAGTGTGTGTTCCTCACCATGGCGGAAAGGTGAGGGCAAAACCTTACAAATTGAAGACATTTTGCGATTGCTGATGCTGAAATGGGG
This sequence comes from Sebastiscus tertius, assembly GCA_916701665.1. Lineage (NCBI taxonomy): Eukaryota > Metazoa > Chordata > Actinopteri > Perciformes > Sebastidae > Sebastiscus > Sebastiscus tertius. Next base: position 32,367 of record CAKAOH010026888.1, on the reverse strand, counting down.
TCATGTTATCCTTAACCTCCGCTGAGCTCCACTCCACCCGTCAGCCATGGAAGGAGCTCTCTGTTTGACACCAAAAAAAAAGCTGCACTGCTGCCTGTCTTCAGCTCACATCCTGCTGTATAGGATGGAAATGTGCACATCAGGGATATATTAATTATAACTGTTGATGCAGTTTTTTAGAAGATTTTTTAGAATAATGAAGAAACATATATTCACATAAGACCACTACTGCGTCCTTTTCATATTGTAAATTAAGGATGACTATAAATATATTTGTACCCGTCCTTTCTTTGTTAATAACACAGTGTTCTATGAGCAGCCATTCCGGCAAATTGACAGCAAATCAACACCACACGCTGAGTGGTATTTGATGCTTTAAGATACAATTAGGATTAGGTTAAGGGTCTGTGTATTAGCGAGGGTAAGGAAATGAATGTGTGCAGAGGGGGAGGTGATTGTGGTTAATTGTTTCCCGTCGGGCAGCTAGAGGAAATGAAAAGAAAAGGGTGACAGATAGGGTGTGTATGTGTTTGTGTGTGTGTGAGATGCAGAGTGAGATACTGTGTGTGTGTGTGTGTGTGTGTGTGTGTGTGTGTGTGTGTGTGTGTGTGTGTGTGTGTGTGTGTGTGTGTGTGTGTGTGTGTGTGTGTGTGTGAGAGATGCTTTCAGGATCTCAGTCTTTTTCACAAGCACATGTTAGCGCTAGGGTGTTTGACGCTTTGTAACATCTGCATAATGTAGATCAACATGATGGTTTCAAAAATACATCTAAAAATTAAAAAAAAAAAAGGCTTGAATTTTGCTTAAAGGAATAGTTCAGAACTTCAGATTTTTTTAAGTGGGTTTGTATGAGGTACTTATCCATAGTCAGTGTCTGAAATATTTTTCTCTGACTGCCACTGTGGCGGGAAAGTTTTTTTTTTGTCTGCCACTTTTTTAATCTACGCGATAAATTAAGGAATAACATTTTAGATCGGATGCCATTCAATTTTCAGTATATTTAACACAAAAAAACATTATGTGCAAGGTAAATTACAGTGTTAGAATAACACCGTAGCTTCCGGGGAGCCCTATTTTTCGAGGGCTGGGAGGGTACTGTACACAGCACTGTACTGTTCTTTGTTATTGTCACCTATAGTGTTTATTTGCATAAAAACATAATTGAAATGATTATGATTATTTAAATATTTGCTTTGATTAAAAGAATCTTGGCATCAGTAGTTTTAATTATATATTATAAGCTGTTTAGAGCTGGTGTTAGGAAGTTAAACAGGTCATAATTCCCTCTCTAATAGCAAGCTATTGTTGTGAAAACATCCCCTTCAAACAACTGGATTTATTCAAGTTTCTCTCCCAAGAACTAAATTTTACGAGATTACATTTGAACACATCATGATAAAGTTAGAATTTACCCTCTACCCAATACATGTTTACTGAACAGAGCTTGAATGCACCATAATGTAACTCAATATAGTGCTGTAGACAGTGGGTTAGTTCGAATTAACCAAAGTCACACAACAACACAAACAAACTAACAATCGAGGCAGCGGTAGACCAGCAACTCCTGTGTTCTGCGAGTTAAAATTACTGTTTTTGTCAATGGAGTTTGGTGGCTTTTAAGAGAGTATGGATGGATATAAAGGCTTTAGTTCACAGTCAGAAAGGGCTGTCTGATGGCAAGGTAAAGCAGTGAAAATATTCTAAATATAGCGTTCACTTCGACTGATATTTAATATTTTAAGTGGCTAAAATACATTTTGCTGCTGCCCCCCTCCACAGCAGTACATTGCTTTGCTCCCGTGCCAGTACTCCTGTCTGCTTCTCCAAACTGGGGACGTGCTGACCTCCATCTACTGTAGGTAATACACTGACTATGCATAAGTACCTCATACAACCCCACTTCAAAACACCACAAACTATCCCTTTAACGTTCACCTTCCCAGCTAACTTAAAGATAGTGGATTTAATCCCTTGTGGGTTTACAGTAAAGCAGGTGTGTGCAGGCTGAAGTGTATGGATGGACAGAAGACCTACAGTATCAGGTCTACATGCTATTGATTACATTGATTAAAATATATAAACACCAATAACACCTCACTTTTCAGCAAGAAATGTTCTTGTCACAGCAAATCTTTAGACAATAGCGCTGGACTCACTACAACTACTGACAGGTGTGTGTCTCACAAAAGCAAAATGCACTGATGTTTTAACTCAGTGTAGCAATAAACTCAAAGATACATGTCTCTTTTAGGCATTCACCACCACGCACACCTGAGACCTGAATTATCAAAAAGAGTGTTACTTTAGATATTACTCATGTTCTATCCGGGGGTTTTTTTGGTCTAATTTCCTAAATATATGATTCATGTAATGACCAGTGTGTCTCTGCGTGTGTGTGTTTATGTGCACACGTACGCTCCTTGTCACCGAGAGCTGTGCAGACACATGAGTTGTAGCCATCAGTGGCTTGATCACGCCTTGTTGGAGCGGACCCCCCGCCGACTGGTAAACAAGCTAATCTGCAGTGTGTGTGTGTGGGGGTGTAAATGCGTGAATGCACTTTGTGGCGGGGTGTGTGAATGTAAGTATTTTTATGTGACAAGGTGTTTAAGATTCAGGGTGGGATGTCACGGACGACCACGACCATGATAGAGTGCAGTACGGCAAACTGTGTGTGTCGTAAGCTCTAACAAACAGCCGTCTTCAATTTCAGAAAATCATGACCTATTCATGTTGCTTGTTTCATCCAACCCAAACCCCAAAAACTATTCAGTTCACTATCATTGCAGAAGGAAAAAAGAAAAATATTTAATAAGCTGGAGTCATGAAATGTTTGGCACTTGTGCTTGAAAAATTATGAAATCATGAAAATTTACAAATGAGTTTTTTTTCCAATTAATTTTGACTACACAAATAATGAATCATTTGAGCTCTAATATACAGTATATATATTCTGTTTTATTAAATGTTCCTAATTTGTGCTATAAAACTGATTACTTTTATAAGCAAATTTTTTGGGGAATTGTCTTATTTTTACTTGCCCCAAGTTATTTTGAGTGTTAAAGGTGCTCAATATGAAATTCAGAGCATATCTATTGCCTTCACACGGCTCTCAACATGGAGATTGCTGAGCCGGTGGCTCGCAGCTAAAGGTGCTAACAAGCCCCATGGAAATGTGCTGGGCTTTGAAGCAAATTTGACATAGTGGCCAAACGGTGGAATTACAACTTCTGTGTCCATCACGTGATGCCATTGGGCCCAAAAATACTTCTTCCCATAGACTTACATTGGGAAAGAGACGTCTGCAACTCAGCGGGTAATTCTTTCTGTGGGTAAATCAACTTCCCAGTACAAACAATTGATTAGTCCTCATTTAAATCATTAGTTCCTAAAAGTTGTAAAATGCACTGATAGCCAAATACAGAATTATTTTCCTTCCTCCGTTCTTGTGAATGAGAGCCAGACTGAGGCTGGACCGAGGGCTACTGCGCCTGCTCTATGGGCCCAATGAACACGGAGGATTACTGGAAGATCCGGGTGATTTTATAATTGGAAGTTAAGCTTTTTTTTTGCTTCATGTGCCACTGAGCAACTTTCATAGAAGTGAATGGGACCTTGCCTCGAACACTGTATCTATAGTTTTCTTTATACATCCATTGCTTACATTGCAAACAACGACAACTGTGTTAACCTGGGGGTCGCTTCAGCGACGACATCGTTGGCCGGAACTGCGTTATCAGCTGTAACCGCCGTCTGAGTGCAGTGTAGCAGAGTGGTGACCATGAGCTAGCCAGTGGGGCACGCTCACATGCACTAGTATGCACACACAACCGGCCCGGCTATGTAAACAAAGCACAGGGAAGCTCAGTTTACAACACACACAGAGAGAGAGTGACTTCATTCTCTGCTCAGGTAGACATTACTCCTCTATATCTTTACATAGAAAATAGCTGTATGCCGCTATATTAATGCTCTGGATATCGTATAAAGCACCTTTAAGGCATATAAGTGGAAAGATGGAAAGTAAATTGTCCTTAACTTTGAAGTTAACATCAGCAGGGATGTCGGCAAATATTTTTTATTTTTTGTGCCACCTCTCATATCCATATTAAGGATTCACATATATATATATATGTGTGTGTGTGTGTGTGTGTATATGGCTGTATGTATGTGTGGAGGATGAATATCGTCTAACTGTTGTTAGAGCCTGCAGATAAGAACAGGATCCATCTCCTTAATCAGAGAATTATTATCATGGCCTCTGTGACGTTCACCAACACCCATGCCGTGTGTGTGTGCAATGTGTGTGCAATGTGTGTGTGTTTGTGCACTTTGCTGTGTGTGTGTCCGTTAAATAAAGCTTGTAATTGCGCTGGCAGCTTTAGGGCTCCCCAGTGGTGACAAGGAGGAGGGTGTGTGTGTGTGTGTGTGTGTGTGTGTGTGTGTGTGTGTGTGTGTGTGTGTGTGTGTGTGTGTGTGTGTGTGTGTGTGTGTGTGTGTGTGTTTATTTCACCCTGTGCGCACACACACATGTCAAAGGGTGAAATAGTGGGGTGACAAGGGGCCAATTAATGTATCACGTCTGTTTTTCTCCTCGGCCTCTGTTTCTGCATTGGGTTAAAGAGCAGATGAATAGGGGCTAAATCCGATTGCGTGTGTGTGCGTGGTTTTCATGCACATCGGCCGCTAACAATAAGTAGTGCATTAGACCAACCTATCTCTGTCCTCATCTTTGGCGTACGTGGACACACACACACTCTTAATGAAATCACAAAGCCTCCATATCATTGCTATCGCAGAAAGATATAAACCCATTAGCTTTTTCCTTTGGGCATGGACACACACACACACACTCACACACACAGACGCGAACACACACAGGTTTATCATTACACGCTGTAAAGCTTTTCCAATTGTATTATCCCTCTGATGTCCTTCTCTCTGTTGTCTGTTCCAATGCCTGGGGTGGAGGGGACAGATAGGGTGTGTATGTGTTTGTGTGTGTGTGAGATGCAGAGTGAGATACTCTGTGTGTGTGTGTGTGTGTGTGTGTGTGTGTGTGTGTGTGTGTGTGTGTGTGTGTGTGTGTGTGTGTGTGTGTGTGTGTGTGTGTGTGAGGAGAGGTGTCTTGTAGACGAGCTTTAGGGAATGAACAGAAGTTGTGTTGTTGCTTTTAATATATTTTTTTACCTTTTGGAAATCACAGTTGTTGCTACGATAGGATAGATTGTCCTATTTCACCACAATTGGTGTTTCACCCAGTTGAACTGTGGTGGGATTCATTCACATGTCTGACCTGAGGAAATGATTCATAAAAACGTCATGGGAAAATCTAAATTAGCAGTGCGTGAACATTGTTCAGAGAAAGCTGGACCCGTCAGTGTTGACTCCTCTAAACTCTTTATCGCTTTGGTATTTCTCAATATAAAGCAGACCAGCTGGGCTTGTGAGCATTGAGAGGACTGTCTACATTCAACTGACGTGATAACATTCGGAGCCACGTGCAGAGTTTCCTTGTGTGGCTTTAAATGTGTCATTGTAAGGTTCCTTTCCCTGTTTCGTTACTGCATTAACAATGGATAAAGAATAAGGCAATATTCTTAATTGACTTCATCATACTAGCAAGCACTACCTGTGTATTCCAAAGCCTGATATTGTGTATTCATCTGTGCCATAGAGCTCCATCACCAGCAAAAAAACCAGCAGTGAGCCACATTGTTGCACTGGGTGACTTGTTCCTTTTCCTTCCCTTTATTACGATGAACACGGGAGCTGTAGTTTGTTTTGAGTCAATCTAATGTATACAGTATTCTGCTGTCATAAATATACTTTTCAGGCACCCAGTGTGTATTAATTCGCACCTGAAAATAGTCCTCAACAAATGCAGTGTTTATTCCTTTTTGAGTAACTTACTTGTTGGTTTTGGTCGTTGTGTGGGATAGTAAGAGAAAAAAAAATTTGATAGTAAGAAAAGTATACGTCCGTCAAATACGTCCGCTTTGTATTTGACAGAGCTAAAGGGAGACTTGTGCTTCGGTATCAGAAGTCGTCTATACATTGTTTTTTAGGAAACTCTTGCATATTATACCTTTAAATTATTTAAGTAGAATTAAGTCTTTTTTAGTCAGTTAGCTCTATTTCTCACAGAAAGGTTTAAACCATCTGTTATATTCATCAGCAGTAAATTTAGTGAATAATAACCGGGACTGGCGGTATTGAAAGTAATGTTAGACATTATCTGCATCGCCTTCACCGAGCAGCTCCACTTGAACAGTAGAGAGGACTCTCACTCAAAAGCTATCGATCTGCTCTCACCAGCATTGTAGCTTCTGTCAATGATGTACAAAGTCCATACATGTCAGTGACCATAACTTGCATACGTGGCCGAATATTCTCCTCTGGGATTCCACTGCTCTATATTTACATCTAGAGAAACCTGCTGTATGGACATTTTGAGACGTGTGTGTTTCAGACAGGGAGAGCCAGGATATTGAATTCATTTATTGAATTATTTTTCTGTTTTCTTCACTGAAGTCCTGCCCTTGTGAAAGCAACACACTTGATAATAAAAGAATAAAGCAATGTTTGTATGGCAGCCTGTAAAACTAGGAGAGGTTCTGTCTCTTACCCAATTCAGACCGACACAGTTTTAACCCTCATTAATAGTCAACCTAGACGGGTGAACGTGTGTCATCCAGCCGTGTGAACAGGGAAGAATCCACACATATTTGAAATTACATTTAAAATATCTGATTTGAATACATGACATGCCCGGAGTACTTTTAGCATAGTTTAACCAGATGACCATCTCTAAAGAGAGCCTTGACATTTACATTTTTTCTTTTATTAAAATGTCCTTTCCCCCCGAGATGATTCAATCACTTTTGTGTTCTGGACCATTTATTGAAATGTTTCTTTTAAAATCATAATCCAGTCGCTTGATACAGATCTGTATAAAGACTCCAGCTGAGCTGTAGACGCATGTCATGGCAGTCCAAACAAAGTTGGATGTTCCTTTACGCAAGACTGACACAGGAAAAGACCTGAATCCTGACCACGTTTTAACATTTTTATTTTTATTTTAAAAATACTTTTTTATGAAAGTAGCCCTTTGCTGTATGTCATCCCCTCTCTCTCTACCCCTTTCAAAATCTCTCTGTCACTACCAATATAGGCAAAAAAAGGCCCAAAAATAACTTAAAAAAAAAATACTTTGTTAAACTTTGAATTGAAATAACATATATTGGCATTCTGTCACTCTGGATCATTATATAAATTAGAAAAAAATATAAGCTAACCCATTTTGGTCATAAAAATCAGTGTGGTTGACATTTGTTTATAGAAATGAATGACGCGTCTCTACTTCCTCCCATTGTACAAAAGTGAAGCCAAAATATCCCAGATACATGAGCTGCCATCTTGAGATTTTGACGTCATTTGGAGCCAGAGTCTGCGCAGTAGTGGTGGTCGGGGGGTGGAGCTACTGTATCGAGGTCCCGCCCACACACCCATCCGAGCCAATCACGAGCCGAGCACAGCTGCAGGTGTTTCTCGCGTAGCTGCTACGTTAGCGCCACAGTAGCTGTTTGGCTAGAAAGACACAACAACTAACGATAATATCTCTGTATCTACACTTATGATCAAGCTGACACATGTTCTATTACACAGACTCGTGATTTGTGTTTCAGAAACATTATCTGCATGTGGATTTAAACACACACAGCGGTCCGACAGCGCTGGCTAACTTTACTGTCAGTGGAGATGTTGCTATGCTTATGTTTGAAACAGACAATCACGGTTATGTAAAGTTAAAATAACATCTCCTCAGGACGTTCCTACTCTACCGTACGTACATTCCCGAGCCTCCAACTCTGCGGCGACTATTTCGCTCAGAGTAGCTGTCAATCATGACATCTTACCCCCTTTTTATAGCAACAAATAACTAATTAAAACCAAAACTTATAAGAAAAATTAACATTTGAACATACATCAGCCTGACAAGAACTGCCTAAAATGACAGAAATCATCTTTGGGAAAAATGTATTTGACATGTTGTTTTGAGTTTTTAGTTTGGCCCATGTCCCATTAGCTAACGTGGAGGGGGCGGGACTTATGACCTATACTGCAGCCAGCCACCAGGGGGCGATCAAGACGCTTTGGCTTCACTTTTGGGGAGCTGTCACGTCGTCCATCTTTATATCGTCTTTGTATTGAACGCTCGCCGTAGGCCCTGTACATTCACAAGGAAATATACAGCATATTCACACTATATTCTACGTACAGACACAATCCACCATACAGACACTGACACACACACATACACACACACACATCCCAGCGGTAGGCCCAGCTCCTAATGGGCTAACAAGCTCCCTTTCTCCTCCCCTCTCCTCCTCCAGTCTCCCTCAGTCTCAAGTGATCGCAGGAGTCGAACAGCGTCACAATGAACTGCGCTGCGGGAGAGAGAGGGAGAGAAAAGGGTTGAAATAGAGAGAGAGAGAGAGAGAGAGACGGAGAAGGCACGAACACTTCACTCTCTCCTCTCTTTTCAGCCACGCACAAGAAAATGAGTTTCTGACTCGATACAAAAGAGGCTTTTTGTCCGCCCCCTCTCTCCTCTATCTTTCTCCTGTCTGCCTTTCTCTGCTCTGCTTTTCTCCCTTTTTTTCTCCCTCACCAGCCCTTTTTCCCTCTTCCTCCCCTTATAATTTTCCCTCTTTCTTTCCTTTTCTCTCTCCGAAAGACAGATATTTTTCTGCTAATGACTTAATAAGAGGAGCCATCTGAAATTCAATTACAGTAGATTTCATAGCGACGACTGCCATTTGGATGGAGGGATGGATGGATGGATGAAGGCAGAGATGTGTGAGCGCGATGCAAGTCTATTTTCTTTGACCTCTCATTTGTTTTTGATAGTAAAAATAATTTTATGCAGAGATGCACCTCAAAAATGCTTCACAAACAAGATTAAAACTGGGAAACAAAGTTAAGCAAACTACAGGAACACAGTTAAATGATGACAATAAAGAAAACGCGACCTGATCGAAAGCTCCAAACCTGCTGCTAAACGTGTTTCTAACGTCAACAATGAACTTTCAGTCTCAAATAGATCAAATATTTAGTAGCCGTAAAACAGTAAAAACAAACAAACACCTCATTAAAAAGAAAGCTCTTTAATTTCTTTTTGAAAACTAGCCAGTGTTGGGCTGTAAAATTCCCCTTGTGTTAAAAAAAGTGATGCAGTTTGTGTTTTTGCCAGCAGCCACAGCAGTTTGCTTTGAATTAATAGAAGAAGAAAGAAGTAAGGAGACCTAGAGTTACCACGATCAAAGACAAAAGTCAATATGATAGGATGTAAAACTAGGCTTTTCCTGACTTTTTAAACAAGTTACCATGTTGACATGAATCATATATTCTGAGGAATGTAAAATATCCCTGGGTATTATGAGCTGGATATATACATTCTCTCATAAACATATTAAGGCCTCTTCCAAGGTTATAATAGTTTTGAGTTTTCAATTAATTTTTATTTTATTTTAGTTATGACGTCTCAGTTTCATTTTCGCTTAGTTTTAGTTAGTTTTCGGAGTTTGTTTGCTCTTTTTAGTTTAGTTTCCAGTTAGCCTACGTTATTGTTTGTAATTCCTTTCATTTAATAAACAGGAAAACACATCTGGACTTTTAGACTTTTTGGAACGAGTCACACAGGCAAGAGCCTACTTCAGCCTCTTAGCTGCTTTTTAATTGATAGTAATTGCTACAAAAAACGTTAAAATCTCTTACGCTTGTGTTAACCACAGACCTTATTTCAGGCATCTAACTAAAAAACCTATTCAAAAAGCCCATAGACTCCCAGACGAGGGATTCAAGGACTCATTCAAATACCCGTGTGGTTGCGCAGGGCCTTTTAATTATCCCAAATATGAATTTTTACTGCTCATGTCAAGGTTTTGCATCAAGAGAGCGTCCATCTCTCTCTTGACGTTGCCCCCCTTGCCGGTGGGGAGCCGGTGTTTGTGACACGGTGACGTAGGCAGAATCCCACGCTGAGAGGAAGAAAGAGGAGAGAGAGACCTAACGGATGCAGACGGAGAAAGAGATGGAAAAGTAAAGCGATGTTTTTGTCATTTATCGCAGCAGTGGTACCATGCCTCTATCATCTCCTTGTTCTGTCTTTCAGTTTCCCCCTGCCACTGTAGACTTCCTTCTTTCCAGCAGGTGTCCTTTAAACCTTTTCACCTTCTCAGAAGTTACGAAACAGTGGCCTTTTTTATCAGACAGTGCGTTTCTAAGAAACCCGCAGGATACTGTTAACAGATTTTGTATTTCCTTCCTAACAGCTTCCTTTATACAACCACACACTCTTTCAACACGATATAAAGATAATTATGTGTTGTTTGCAGCAATATTTAATAGTTCTTGGTCTTAATTACATTACATCCACACATCTCTCTCACACACACACACACATACACACACACACTCATTCACCTAAGGGGGGGTAGTGTGATGCAGGGGAGCGGGAGGCAGGAAAAGGCAAACGGCGAGATCACATAGAGACTCGGCGTGAGAGACACTGGCTTGACGCTCTGTGTGTGACGGCTGCTCTTCTCTCAGCTCTCTCCGGGACACACACACACTCACACACACACACACACACACACACACACACACATCATGTTGTTACTTAAATATCCTCTCTGCCCCGTCTCACCCGCCGTCCTCCCCCTTTCACCTCCACTGTGACTTGCTGCGGGATTCTCACCCTCCTTCCTCTTCACCCTCGCTACTTCCTCCCCGTCTTTTTTTACAAGTTCTCTTCCTCCCTCGGCATCTCGCTTTTTATTTGCACCTCCAGCCTCCTCCATCCCCTCCCGCCTTTGTTCCCTTCTCTCCCCCTTCATTTCTTTGCCTTTCTCAATATGATTTAAGCGAGCATTTGTAAAAGTATTTTTGAAAGAAGTACTGCTATTTTTAAAATCTTAAAGTCCTTGAAGTTCCTGCGAAATGAAATATGGTTGATTTCAGTAAAAACGTTATAGCAAAACTGCGTCATCTGTCCAAAGTTTATTTAAGTTTCTTCCTCTGTGCTTTGCCAGCTTTTTTTTTTTTTCACTCATTCCCCTCCCCATCTCTACCCTCCTTCCTTTCTCTTTAATTCTGCCAGCGCAGTCTGTCCCTCCACTTTAAAGGAGCCATATTGTTGTTATTATCATTGTCTCTAACTGGATCAGTTACCATTAGACCTGAATCTTTCTCCTTCTGAGGCCCATAGACCAGCGCTCTAACCCAATAGAAAACCCATGGGAGCTATTACAGATGGCCGACCCATTCACAACGCACCCCCCCACACACACACACACACACACACACACGCACACTGAGGTACAAACACACAGATTTCATTCTGAAGATTCATTGGCCTAATCCCATCACACACTCAAACAGGGACACATGCACTTACATACACACATCGTGCCTGTTCACAACCACTCTCATCACACACACACACACACACACACTCTGCTCTCATTGAAAACCCGCGGTTATTGGAGCTCACTGAGCAAATGGTAATACTATTTGGAGATGATGCGACCGAGTTGTGCTTGTGCGTGCGTGTGTGTGTGTCCAGGAGACTATAACGGCTGCATATGGCTGGATGTATGAGTAGGGTAAATGTCATTCTATCAATGAGGTTATCTCTAATAGATGGACAGTTGAAGTCCTGGTTTCCATTTACTCCGCTCTCTGCTGAAGCCCTGCGTCTCTCTCTCTTTGAATTCAATGCTGAAGGCTGTAATAGTAGGTGATAAAAGGGCTTTGGTTTCTTTATTTATTTATTTTTTGACCGCACCGTTCTCAATAGATTCACCTGGAAATCTACTGTAGGTATACTGTGTGTAGTTAACTGGCATGTGTTGCAAACAGTGTTTTTTATCAGAAAAATTCTCCTTACTCTTTTTTTTTATTATGTTACATTTTATTCTTGTTTTTTTTTTTGTCTTTCATTTTTTTCATTTCTTTTCTTTTTTACTTTTAAGTCATTGGCCAATACCAAGTACGGATCCGATACCATACTTTAATTAATAAGCTGTATGCCTCACCGTGTGGAGGTCACTGGGATCATTCTTTAATATGTAAGGCAACATCAGGCCTGACTTAAACATCGCTTTCCTAACTTTGTAAAACAAAATGTGACTGATAAATCCATAGATATAAATTTATTTAATTGTTCGTTATTATTAAAATAATAAATCGTACACCAACAACTTAGTAAAAAATCTTCAAAATTAACAGGAATTTGCAATTGAAGTGTGAACCTTTTTAATGCAGCAACAAATTGGTCAAAATTTAAACAGGAATTAAGATTGGAAGAGCGTCGTGTAGTATGGTGTCCAATTCAGTTTTGTCACGGTATTTTATTTTCTATTCTGTTTCTGTTCTTTTGTTTTCTGCTCTATTCTTGTGAATTTTTCTATTTATTTTCAGATATTTTTTTTAATTTAGAGACTAACTAACCCTGCAACACATAAGAAGGCTACTCCAGCAATTTCTTATTGCACTTGCATACATTTGGTAAATGAACAAGAGACAGAAGAAGCAGTTTTAAGGGATTAGTGTGAATATAATCCATGTTTTGTTTTTCTGAAATATTTAGTTAAATTAATTTTGAAATGTGCAGATTAATGAAAGATACATTAAACTAGTGAAACTTCATTAAAATGTTACAGAATGTGTAAGATATTAAAGGGGCACTTCAGTGATTTAGTCTCCATAAAGTTTGGGGACTTTGAGATACAGATTTACAAAAACAAATAATGTGCAGCAGTGGCCGAGATATCCTGACTTTTAGTCCCTAGTATGGTTCACACTCCTAAAACACTAGGTCCTACATTTCCCATAATGCAACTGGATTGTCTTTCACTAAACCCTCCCAGTCTGGTAAACACCCACATCTTTTAAACTCCTCCAGTTTGTACACAGACTTTTCGTTATTCACTTTTTGTCTCCAAGCCTAAGCTGACATAACCTCGGTGACATCATCGGGGTTATTTTGTCAGACTTAACAGAGCTCCTCCAGAGCCACAGAAGATTTAATCACCGTCCTCTTCCAGATTTCATATTTTTGCTCCTTTCTTGTTCTGTTTGTATCTGTTTCTTTTTTGTTATTGTTGTTGTTTGACCCTGACCTTTGACCTCAGCTATGAGGAGAGAGCCCGATACCTAGAAAACATCGTGCAGCACCACCAGGAACCGACTACATTTGAGGATTACGCTGCTCGAGTCTACAGTCCTGCTCCCTGCACACACCTGCCCTCTGACGCAGGTAAGACACAAACGTTTAGCTCTGTGAAACATTCAGTAACCAGACAAATATTACTGCATACTGCTATTACTTTGACTTGGTAACCAGTCAGATATTATACCATAATATCAACTACACCTGTCAGTCAAAACCTTGGTGTCAGGCTTTGACAGAAGTGGTCACTAATGCAACATGAAAACTGCTTGTTAACCAGTCAAAGTGGCTAAATCTAGACACAAAGTTTCTTAATATTTCTAGTCCCTTAGCACAATTCCTTTAAAGAATTTAGAACTGAAGGCAAGTGACATTAAAACATATATAATAGAATGACTACATTTAAAACATTTATTTTAACAGCAATAATTTCTTTAACGCGTTAACGCAACTTGCGTTTTATTTTAAAGTGAGTTTTAAAGAGTGAAGATGCTAGCATCATATGAAACTAGAAAACCTAAGGAATCCATTGGTACCAACCATACTAGATTGAAGGAGGTTAAATAACGCTCCAAACTTACACTAAATTTTGGTGAGGAAAAACTGGCATGGCCATTTTCAAAGGGGTCCCTTGACCTCTGACCTCCAGATATGCGAATGAAAATGTGTTCTATGGGTACCCACGAGTCTCCCCTTTACAGACATACACACTTTATGATAATCACATGCAATTTGGGGCAAGTCATAGTCAAGTCAGCACACTGACACACTGACAGCTGTTGTTGCCTGTTGGGCTGCAGTTTCCCATATTATGATTTGGGCATATTTTTTATGCTAAATGCAGTACCTGTGAGGGTTTCTGGACAATATTTGTCATTGTTTTGTGTTATTAATTGATTTCCAATAATAACTATATACATACATTTGCATAAATCAAGCATATTTGCCCACTCCCATGTTGATAAGAGTATTAAATACTTGACAAATCTCCCTTTAAGGTACATTTTGAATAGGTAAAAATGTGTGATTAATTTGCGCTTAATCACAATTAACTATGGAAAATCATGTGAGTAATTGCGATTAAATATTTAAATCGATCGTCAGCCCTAAAACATATGTAATAGACAAACTAGATATAAATATTTAGACTGAATACTTGATGTGTTATTGTGTGTCCTGACTATCCAAGGTTCTAATAATAATGAGATACTGATGAGAAAGCCTAAACATACTTACTTACATATTTTATCCCTTTGTTTTGGGATATTCCAATGATTTATTCTAAATTAATGTAGGGATTTAATCCTAAGAACAAAGTTAAGTAAAGTAAACTATAGAGTTTTTCCTCTTTTAAGTACTAATGCTGGATTATAAACTACCAAACCCTCCAGCATTTCTTTCTCTCTCTGCTTTTTTAACGACAGAGCTGCCCCACACACACACACACACACACACACACACACACACTGGCAGCTCACAGTCTCGTATCTGATGAGTTCTGTTTTCTGTCCAAAGCTGCGCTCAGCCTTCTTCTGTCTCCAGAGCATCTCTTAGGAATTAGCTGACATCTGATCAGCCGTAGAGATGCCAGGCATGCACATGGGAGTTCTATTCTACTGTACGACTCTCATATGTATCCCGTTAAAGTTTATTAGACGGATACTGATAATTTTTTGTCTATAATGTGTCCGGTTAAGTGTCATTTAAAACAGTGTATCGTCCTTTGACTCACACACATAATCAAATTATTCAACGTGGCGGTTATTCACAATAATTTAATTCTGCTACTAAGCTACACATTTTCTTTTATCAAGAGGTATATGAAGCATAGAGGAATACAGCTGTGTGACTGTGACTTGTAGAGATACAGTAACATGATGTTTTACTTTGTTTCTTACTGATCAAGCCGATGTGTGACTGTGAGTCTTTGTCCAATTATGTGTATAATTGATCAATGTTGTTTTTTTTGTCCAACTGCTCTTCTTCTCACCAGCTATTGTGTCAAAAATATTAATAATTGTACAATAATAATCCACCTGCTTTGAGGCTGAACAACATTAAACACAACCTGGGGCGCTGTTATTTTCCCCAAAATGTTAATTTAGAATATTGTATGATACTGAAATCTCCTGTCAGAAGTAGTGTGCTTATGTCTCTTTATCGGGTTGTCAGCGTGTTGTTCAGCCCCAAATGTCATTTCAGAACACAGGATCAAAATGTCAGTCAGATAATAGGATATTAGGGCTTCTCGTAGCCACTCATTTCCTGTACGTCTCAATTTGTCTGATTCCTAATAATGTGCGTATTAGGCTCGTGTTTTTGCCAAAAACTGGACAGCATAATAATCCTGTGCTCTGAAATAAACCTTTACAAATTACTACACCCCCCCCTTTCCAATATATCTCTATCTCAACTCCCTATATTAACTTACAGGTTCCCCTCCCTTAACAGCACAATGATCAAACATTCTTCTCTCTTTCTGTTTTTTATTTTTTTTTCACCTATTTTGTTCATTTATTTGATTTTTTTTTCTGTTCTATTTTGTTTAATTTCCTTTTCCTTTTTTATTTGTTATTTTTTTCTATTTTTTCCTTTTCTTTTTGTTCCCCCCCTCCTTTAGATCGTATTGTCTCACTTGCCTATAGCTAAAAAGGTAAGCCTGGTCACATGATTGACTCGCCCCGTTCTGATTGGCTCTTCCTACTGACGTTTCAGCCTAACCTGTGCTCTCCTCCGATTCCTCCACCATATTGTGTTATCTCAATCTGTTTCTCTCCTCTGTGTTTTCCACAGTTTAAGCAGGTCTGCATGTGTTTTTATAGTTGTACACTCTATAAAAGGACGTGTCATTTTCAGCTCATCTGTGGGTGTAGTTTGTGAGCAACATGAGCATTCATTTGGTGTTGTGTTTGTGTCCGCCTGAGGACCAATATTCACTCTGTTTTTAGCTCCGTTTTGGTCTCCACCAACTCCTGAGGGTCTCTTAAGTCGCTAACTTTGTCTGCCAGCTGTTTGTTGCTGGGCAGGTAGTGTAGAGTGGGGCATCTGGAAACAACGCTGATGATATTCAGCTGGATTGCCTTACTGAAATATCTACCGTTTATTTAACACCGTGTGTGACTTTTATTCCTTAAAGGGACAGTTCACCCCAAAATCAAAACTACATATTTTCCTTACCTGTAGTGCTATTTATCAACCTAGATTGTTTTGATGTGAGTTGCAGAGTGTTGGAGATATTGGAAATTTAGTTTTCCTAATCATACTATATCTAGTTTTTGGGCACATGGGACTACTCTTTTTGAAATATTATATTTTAGGGAAAAAACAATAGTCCCATGTGCCCAAATTCTAGATATAGTATGATAAGAAAATGGTTGTATCTCATAAATTACAAGGAGCACAATCTAGTATTTGATATCTATGAACTCATAACAAGTTGAATATCAAAGATATGCACACATATGCAGTGTAAAAAATATTTAATATGGAAAACATTTAATAAACACAATGTTAGTGAGTTTTTCCTAATTTTTCAAAAATCCTGAATTTGACTATTAAAGAAAGTGTGAAGTTGTACAGTTAGATATTTACCAAAACCCAAAGTATGTCCATGCCAAATTTCAAGACTTCAGAAAAAAAATGAAGTGTCATTTTTCTTTATCGTACTAAATATAGTCTTTGGGCACAAATGAGTGGATACACACTTCCTTCTGCACGGTGATACGGTTGGTGGGTGTAGTTCGTTAGAAAGAAAATAGTTCCTACATGAAACTGCTCAGAACAAGGTCTGTGGATTATCCAAGTAACCGGGTCATGAGTTCTGGAAAGAGACATCGCTGTTGAGTTTTTCAAATGTATTTTTTTGCCGCTTTGAGCACCACAAGCCGAGTGCCATCTAGCTCCATTAAATTGGAGAGAAGGCAGACATCTCTAACTCACACCAAAACAACCTAGATTTATAAATAGCTCTACACGTAAGAGGACAAATATGTAGTTTTGATTTTTTTGGGGTGAACTGTCCCTTTAAGCACTAGATGTGCTTCATACCAAACTACACAGATGAAAGTGAGACATCCTTTTTATAACAATGTGCGATTTCTGCTCTGTTGTCTGCTCACTCACTCAGTCATTTTCCTGTTTGTTCTGTTAACCTGCGACGTCACACTGACCTGGTGGAACTTTACCTCTAACCTTCTGTATGCTCCTCTCTTCCTGGTTTTGATATGATGTAGCACTGCACACACACACACACACATACACACACACATTGAATGTGTAACTTTAAACTAACTTTAAAGTTGTGTTTCTTCTTCAGTTAGACTTGTTTGTATTGTTACATTTATAATAAGTAACTTGTGGTGGGGATTAAGCAAAATGAAGCATACGGATAATGTATTTAACATGTTTTCTGTATCATCATAAATGTCTGTTTACATGTTGTCAGTCTGTTTGTGTTTATGTCTTTCCATTCTGTCTGTTGAATGTGTTGGGTTGTTTTTCTCTTTACGTGTGTTGCATCTTCTTATTCTTTGTTTTTATTCATTATTTCTATTTTCTCTCTTTTCTCTGACCATCCCTCCTTTACTCTCCTAACTGCTCCTTCGTCCTCTCCTCTTTTTATTCCTTCTCTCTTCTCCCTTTTCCTCTCTCTCGTCTATTTCATTTTATTCCCTTTCCTTATATTTTATCTCTGTTTCACTCTTTTCTGTATCGGCATCGCTGCCATTTTCTCACCTCTTTTTGTTGCTGGTCCTCTCCTCCTTTCCTCTCCTCTCCTTTCCTTTCTTTTGTTTCCTTTCCTTTCCTTTTTTCATGTTGTTTCTTTTCCTCTCTTCTCTTCTCCTTTCATTTTCTTTCCTTTCCTCTCCTTTCCTTTCCTCAACTTTTTTCCTCTACTTTCCTCTCCTCTCCTTTCCTTCATTTTGTTCCCTTACCTTTCCTTTCATTTCCTTTTTTCCTTTCCTTTTTTCATCTTGTTTGTTTTCCTGTCTTCTCCTTTCCTTTTGTTTCCTTTACTCAACTGTTTTCCTCTCCCCTCCTTTCCTTTCTTTTCCTCTCCTCTCCTTTCCTTTCGTCTCCTCTCCTGTCCTGTCCTATCTTCACCTTCCTCCTTTCCTTTTGTTTCCTTTACCTCTCCTCTCCTTTCCTTTCCTCAACTTTCTTTCCTCTCCTGTCCTCTCCTGTCCATTGCTCCCCTTTCCTTTCCTCTCCTCTCCTCTCCTGTCCTATCTTCACCTTCCTCCTCCTCCTCCTGTTCCTCTAGAGGAGCATAGTGTAATGTATATGATGGTCCCTAAGCCAGTAGACAGCTTTAACCTGCTCAGGGTGAAGGGGAAGGGTCTGAAGCAGAAGGTTCTTCATGCTAGCTGTGAATGGTATGCTCTAGAGATAGAAAATCACTTAAGGACTTTAGACCCAATGTTCACATTTTCTTTCTTCTTCTAGTCTAGTTTTCTGGTCTATTTTCCCAACAGCTCATGTGGAAATTACTCCAAATTTTCCGATTAAAAAAACAAAACAAATTTAATCAAATTAAAATGAATTTGAACACCAATAATAGCCAACGAGAACTGAGCTCCAGAGACAAATCAGCTGATATTGGAAGTGTAGATAGGGACATCAGCGCTTTGCCTAAACTAAATCCAAACAGCATATGTTGCCTCAACAGCTGATATATTTAGCAAAAGGCAGGTGTTAAACATTTGTTGTCAAGACAAGTTTATTTATGTATGATGTGTTTAATTACCCATACGGTCTCAGAGGTCTCACAGGGAAGAAACATCTTAGAACAGAAAATCTGTTTTCCTAGGACGCAAGCAAGTCTCGAGGTCTTTAGGGATTTGAGATGAACCCAGTATAGCAGGCCTGTTGAATTGGCGTCCCATGTGCCGAATATGGCCTTTTAACAGCCTCAGTCCAACCCTTTGATCGTTTATATATATATATATATATATATATATATAAAAAAGTATTTAACCCTCTGAGACCCGCCGACATTACTGTCTTTAAAGGGGAACACAACCTAAATTAAGAATTCCAATATGTTGTATCCATGGCCGAGTAAAGTTCTTTCAATATTAGTGAACATGAGCGACTCTCTCTCAAAGCCAGAAACCAGAGAAGTAAGTCTCAAACTTGTGATGTCATCGGGTATAAAGTCTGGAGCTGCTCCATAGACAATGAATGGGAGTAGTTACCCTTTAAGAGGCTGTAGCGGGCTCAGTTTTAAAGCCAGAGCAAAGATATTGATATCATGTGAAACTAGAAAACGCTAACAAATCTACGGTACCCACCATGTCACGTTATCTTGTCTGGAAGGAGGTTAAATAATGCTCCAAATTTAAGCTAAATTTTGGCAAGGGAAAACTGGAATGGCCATTTTCAAAGGTGTCCCTTGACCTCTGACCTTAAGTTATGTGAATGAAAATGGGTTCCATGGGTACCCACGAGTCTCCCTTTACAGACATAAAAAAGGCTGTTTAAGCAGAGGGAATTTAGGAGAGTCAAACTGAATTTAAAAAATGTTAAATGCAGCATTGTGTTTATTAAAACAGCAACCAACTGAGGTTAAAAAGGTTCATTGTTTTCACATTTAAATTCTTTGCAGATCAGACAGAAATGTAAATGGTACTTCACCTTTTGGCCCTTCTAAAAGAGCATTTGAATAGGTCTGCAGTATAGAGTACAAATAGAGCTTGTAAATTGACTGTTTTTCTAGTCTTGTCTGTCTGTTGTCCTGTCTGTGTCTGTCTGTCTGTGTCTGTCATTCTGTCTGTCATTGTGTAACTGTAGGAGTTTGTGCAGTCTGGCTCAGTAGAACATCATGGGGCGTGATGACATTTTCTTATTGTCCCTTCTTCCTTTTTCATTCTCTTATTTGCCTCCTCCCTCCTCTCCTTTATCCCCCCCCCCATCAATCCATCCTCCTCACTTGCCCCCCCCCACCCCCCTCGCCCCACACCACCACCACCATCACCACCTCCTCCTCCTCCTCCTCCTCCTCCTCAGGCTCCTGCCTAGAGATTCTTCGGGGAGAAAGTCCGGCTCTTGGGGAGGCCGGGAGCGATTCGGCGTCCCCCATGTCTCCTCGGACTAGCAAGAGCCGCATGTCCATGAAGCTGCGACGCTCCTCCGGATCGGCCAATAAGACTTAAGCTCTCTAGATCACATGGCCCAGTCGGAACTGATCAAGCAAGCAGACACTTAGTCCAAGAAAGACGTTACTTTAGGGGAAATTTGGTCCACAATTGTGTTTAAATATGCAAGAAATTAAACAAAATGAACTGTTGGGACATAGATATTAATTTCCAACAGGAAAAAATTATGGGTGGCGTTCCCGGGAATGAGCGTAAACCATCGGAGGTATCGGTAGAATTTTGACTTAATCTCAAAAACACATGTAATTAGCATTCTGTGGACTATATCACACTGTAACTTTATTTTGAAATTGCTCACAGCTGCTGAATATATCCTTGGCTTTGCTCTAAAAAAAAAAAAAACCTCAGATACCAGTTGAACCAGTGCTGCAGCATGCTGGTCTTTGCCACAGTAGAATCAGTATCAGCAGTGCAGTATTAGTTCATCATAATTATGTGCCACGTTATAAATTGCACAAACTCCAGTGTAACCGGGGGCTGCAAGAAGCTTAAGCGTGCCACATCATGCACTGTTCAATGAGATGAAAACCGCAGAACAAGGAGAGGTCGCTATGGGGGAATCTGTATATTTGTACTATAGTCAGTCCGTGTGTGTACAGACAGAAACACGAGTTTTGATAAAAAAAAGAATGAATTCCGAATGATTGCATCTATAGCGTTGCATGGAGAAAGCAAGATAAAAGTATATTTTTGTTCTCAGTACATTAGGCCTATAAGAATAGAAGGTCAGAGGTCAGTTTCTATCCAGTCCTTATAAAATGTAAATAGAAACTCATTCATTTGCTAACGATAAAACAAGAACATCGGTCGCGGATGTGGCAACGTCTCTCGAGCCTAAAAATGTGTTTGAATCCAGAAGAAAATCCCCTCTTTGAACTTCCAGTGTGTGAGAATCAGTGTTAAAGTAATGATGGAGGGATTGTTTGTTATTCAGAAATGAGGAAAAAAAGGCGCTTTCTAGAAAATTAATGATCAAACAGGAAGCACTTGTTACATAAGGTTCTGTTCTGACCTTTTTTCTGCTCATGCTGTAAAATGTGGACAAGCACTGATTGCATTTATTTTGTTTTTTATTTACTGTAAAATGTATTTTGACCCGAACAAGAATGTTGCTGTATTTTTTAAGTTCAGTGTCACTCTGTCATCTGATACAATGGATCCACAGCTTTCCTTTCTTTTTTCCTTTATAACTATATATATATATTCTGTATATCTATATATGTATGAGTATAAATATATATATATATATGGTAGATATATGAATATCTATGTGAGGAGGCTTGTTGTGTATATACTGTTATGTGAGAATAGCTGCCAAAGCCAAACTGTGGTTTAAACTCAGACCATATTATCTGCTTAAAGTGGGTTGAACACTACGAGATGTTACGCTTCAACGGTTGCTCCTTTTCATAACCAGTTTGCACTTCATTCTCAAGGAATTTAAAGGTGATATCATTTTAAGCTAGTCTTTACTGTCGATATGCCAGTTTTTAGGCCATCATTTTCCTTGTTTTTCATTGTTGTCTTTTTATTTAGACTCATCCCCAGTTCCAGATCTGGATGGAGGGGATCTGCATGTAAACACAATCCAGAAGATTTAACACTACAGTTCATGTATTTAACTTCCTCATTTCATCACTCCACCCTAACTCGAATAAAAACTGACACGGTTTCAAATGACATCATTTACGTACTTCAGGTTTCTCTTTATCAATCAGCTGTGGTTCTTCGTTCTGACATTTCTTTTTTTACATGATGGCTTGTTTGCCGCGTGTCTTCATTAATTCCCTTTTCAATGTCCTGAGTTAAAGGTTTTGCATCACTGCTTAACAGTATTCACAACTGTATTTTCTGTTACTGTTTTATTTTATTATTTCAGCCATAGATTCTCTGTAGAGAGGAAAGGGATTGTTCTTTTTTTTTTTCTTTTTTTTTTTTTAACCCCTCCGTGGGGTTGAAATTGTAAAATGAGGTCAAACAAATTCATGTTGTGTTACTTTGTGTGAACATTTGAAGTCCACTGAGATTTGATTTGTCCCTTTAAATTATTGCTGTTACAATTATTATTATCATTATTATTATTGCTGAGGTTGAAGAAACACCATTGATTGGTTGCAACACGTGGTGCCCCACTGCACTCTGGGTCTGATCTGTACATGCTGTATGCAGCTCACCTGCAAGTCACCGACTGCTTTGGTTACATCCTGTAAACACTTTGACAACCTGAACCTACATCCCAGTACCTCTATACTCTTTAGATTAATGTGATTACCGGAGTCATGATGCTGCTTTTATAGTCCCCTGGAAAAGATGGGAAATTTCAGATTTCAGATACTCCTGAGTAGTTTCAGTTTGGCAAAGAACTCAAAATGATCTGCTCACTCAACTAGACGGAATCAGATGTTTGACTTTAGTTTAAAAAACCCTCGTTAGCAGCAACCAAAATGTATAGAAAACCTAGGTTTCCCAAAGCCTTTCAGCATTTATCAATAATTCATATCAACCTCCCTGAGGACTGTCTGTCTGTATTGAAGATTGTTCAGGTGGAAGTATTTTTCAGCCTTTTTGACCCACATCTTACATCTTGGTTATTTAAATAGAAAGGAAAAAAAGTCAGAGCCCTTTTCTCTGCAGCCATATCAACCGCAGAAATTGCCCCTCATTTATCAAATTTGGAACTTCTTTTTGGCCGCGTCGATGGAAGCTCTGAACGCGAGGAGGGCTGTGATGGATTCAGCATCAGTTTGGAGACAAAGCTGATGTATGTAACTACTGACTGTACATACTGCATGACGCCAGTTCAGTACTAACTGCATGTAACAGCTGTATCACAACACACACACACACGTGCACGCTTGCACTCCTCAAACTATGTTACTGTCAGACCTGTAGTGTGTAAACGTGTAATGTCTCTTTTGGACACAGAGAGAGCGTGCGGACGTGCGATGATGGAATTTGACAATAAATGATTCGTACCACTTGACTGCCGGACCCATTCATTTATTGGATGTGTGTATATGTGTGTGTTTTGAAATCACATAAATAAGCTGACAGGGCAGGACTCCTCATTAATAACATTTATTGACAATAATTTAGAATAAATTTCACATTCAACTTCAGACATATCAAAATAGTACTGTATAGGCTTCATAGAACCACAATTACATGTTTAGCATCATGAAGGCATTTAGCAAATATTCCAACGGTAATATATAATCAATAAAGACGAAAAACTTTTTTTTTTCTAGCAGTACTAACATTAAATGTTCCATTTCTGTATGAAAATATTTTCTAGCTGAGAAGCTTACTGGCACATTTACTATAAAAGGCATATTATGGTCTATCTGATTATTTTCTCTTTTTATTTTATTGTTTTTTTAATTGTTCACTGTACATGAAATAGGACATTGATTCTGTCTCCAGTTTGTGGGGTAAGGAAGGTCACTTTCTAAATGTAATTACAGGTCACTACATATTACACCGGTAAGTAATGTAACACACTGGACTCCTCCAGGATAATCTGGTTACTTCGCCACAGAAATATGTTGACCGTAAATGTAGAGAGGCCTGTGTCAATCATTGCTTCAATAGATTCTGTTAAATGACCCCCCTCTTGCACTTATTAGTCATAATCAAAATGTCAAACTTCAGTCTGTCCCGTTCTCTCAAGTGTTCACTAACTAGAACAGTTGAGTTAAATGTCAAATCATTTACAGGGTGCTGGGCATTATATGAGAAGAGATGGCTTCCTCTGTGCCAATACAGATAAGGAAAAATATAGAAACAATGATTATAATACTGGCTGTACAAATTAAATATTGAGACTAGGGTTGTCAAGGTTAACGCGATAATATAATTTGTTTTAACACCACTAATTGCTTAACTAACGCAACTTGCAATTTTTAGGTTGTAGTTTTGCTCAGTTTAAAGTTAGAGTGAAAATACTGGTATCATGTGAAACTAGAAAACGCTAACAAATCCATGGTACCCACCATATCATGTTATCTTGTCAGGAATGGAGGTTAAATAACGCTACAAAACAAAACAAAAGAAAAACTGTCATGGCCATTTTCAAAGGGGTCCCTTGACCTCTGACCTCAAGATATGTGAATGAAAATGGGTTCTATGGGTACCCACGAGTCTCCCCTTTACAGAAATGCCCATTTTATGATAATCACATGCAGTTTGGGGCAAGTCATAGTCAAGTCAGCACACTGACACACTGACAGCTGTTGTTGCCTGTTGGGCTGCAGTTTGCCATGTTATGATTTGAGCATATTCTTTATGCTAAATGCAGTACCTGTGAGGGTTTCTGGACAACATTTGTCATTGTTTTGTGTTATTAATTGATTTCCAATAATAACTATATACATACATTTGCATAAATCAAGCATATTTGCCCACTCCCATGTTGATAAGAGTATTAAATACTTGACAAATCTCCCTTTAAGGTACATTTTGAACAGATAAAAAATGTGTGATTAATCACAATTAATCATGGACAATCATGTGATTAATCGCGATTAAATATTTTAATCGATTGACAGCCCTAGTTTTCACTCATCAGAATTTTTATTTTAGTCCTTTTTTTCTGGCAGAAACTGGCTTCCATGCAATAAAATGTGGGGTGAAATGATTTAAATTAAACTGACTGAGGCTCCCTTTAAGGTACATTTTGAACAGAAAAAAAAAATGTGCGATTAATCACGATTAACTATGGACAATCATGTGATTAATTGCAATTCAATACTTGAATCAATTGACAGCCCTAATTGAGACATAATGTGTTTTGCTCTAAGG
>CAKAOH010026884.1:17500-28626 GCA_916701665.1 Sebastiscus tertius | reverse complement strand
CACTGGATATGTTCTCTTGTTGGGACCATTCTCTGTAAACCCTAGAGATGGTTGTGCGTGAAAATCCCAGTAGATCAGCAGTTTAATACTCAGACCAGCCCGTCTGGCACCAACAACCATGCCACGTTCAAAGTCACTTAAATCCCCTTTCTTCCCCATTCTGATGCTCGGTTTGAACTTCAGCAAGTCGTCTTCACCACGTCTAGATGCCTAAATGCATTGAGTTGCTGCCATGTGATTGGCTGATTAGCTATTTGTGTTAACAAGCAATTGAACAGGTGTGCCTAATAAAGTGACCGGTGAGTGTATATATTCTGTTTTACTGTAAAATCTCACAATTCCTTAATAAGCTAATTTAAAGGATTTTATATATCTATATTTAAGATTGAAAATGTATATTTTGGCCAATATATTGTTATGCATTTATTAACTGTCTTTTAGGCTTTTAAAGTCCAGTATCAGGCAGTAATTTTGAACAGGTTTCCTGAATCAAAGTACATGAAACCATGTCAGGGTTTTCTCAGCATGTCTGAAAAATCTATTTTCAGTGCTGTTGTCTTTTTTTTTTACCACTTCTCTAAAACAAGTTAGACAGACACCCTGAACACAGTTGATCACAAGGACTAAAAGCTGCAGAGAAACACTTAATGCATCATATCTAGAGAAACAAGTCAACTCAGTTCTATTCATAAAGCCCAATATCACAAATTTTCCTCAAGGAGCCTTCTGTCATCAGACCCTCGATTCAGATAGGAAGAAAACTTTAACGGGGGTAAAATGGAAGAAATCTCAGGAAGAGCAACAGAGGAGGGATCCCTCTTCCAGGACGGACAGATATGCAATAGATGTTGTGTGTCCAGAATATACACACACAAAATTACAGTATGGATTATCAGGATGACAACATTATAGATAGATTGTAAACATATGAAGAATAGGGATCCAGGAGGACGTCAAGCAGCTACCAGGTGCTGCCAAACAGACCTGAGACAAGACAGGGCAGTCAACACTTTTAAAATGATGTGATTGTGGTACGCTATAGTTGAGGCTCCTACTGTACACACTTTACAATAACAGTTAACTGCTTGTTACACTGTGTGATATGGATCTAATGAGCGGAATCAGACTGAATTTAATACAGGCAAAATAAACACAACAAACGCAGACGATATGTTTATATGACAATATAACCTCAAAAAAGAAGAAAAAGTTAAGAAAACTCTCAGACAAAAGCAAAATTAATAAATATCCAGAGACAAAAATAGAATGAATAGGATCTCTTCAGTAACTTTTCACTAGAGCAAATGTTTTTCCATTTCATGTCGTGTTGTGCTACATTTTGGTGCTTTATAGCAATAATTTTTTTCTAAAAGAAATTGGAAACTTAGATTCAGATTAGCTCTCGATTGGGCTTTTGAATAAGAAAAACATTATATTCAAAACAATATCTATTTTGAGTCATGTCAGATTGTGTGATGAATAGTAGCGCTTCACTGTAAATGCAAGAGGAGAAATGGTTGGTAACGGCAAACCCATTGTGAGAATCTGTTCACGATTTTTTTAATACGGTCAGAATTTTGATAAAAGCCTCACAGAGCGATCTCGGACCATTATTTAGGATTGACAACAAGGGTTCATGTTGTGTTAAAAATTGTTTAGGGATGCACTAATTCAACTTTTTCCGTCCCGATACCTGAGCTTTGCGTATCGGTTGATACCGAGGACCGATCCGATACCAGTGTTTGATCAATGAGCTGTATGCCTCGCTGTGTGGAAGTGACTGGGATCATTCTTTTATGTGTAAAGCAACATCAGGCTGGACTTAAACATTGCTTTTTTAACTTTGCAAAACAAAATGTAACAAATAAACTGAATTGTTATTTATTATTAAAATATTATATCGTGCATCAGTAATGTGGTAAAAATTCTTCAGAATTAACAGGAATTACAATCCAAGTGTAAACCTTTTAAATGCAGCAACACATTTTTCAAACGTTAAACGGGAATTAAAATTCCAGCATATAATGTATATAGTATATACAGTCCCCTCCAAAATCATTGGAACAGCGAGGCCAAGTCCTTTATTTTGGCTATACACTGAAAACATTTTGATGGGTTTGACATCAAAATATGAATATGAGACAAGAGATCAGCATGTCAGCTTCTATTTCCAGGTATTTACATCTAGATCTGTTAAAAAACATAGAAGATAGCATCGTTTGTTTGAACCCACCCGTTGTTCAAGTGAGCAAAATTATTGGAACATGTGACTGACAGGTGTTTTTTTTTTGTTGCACAGGTGTGTCCTATTACATTGATTATTCAAACAATAAATAGCGCTGAATGTCTGCTATCAGTTTCAGCTTTGGGTTTTGCCTGTGCAAACTGCATTTATAGTTAAAACGGTGTAACCAACATGAAGACCAGAGAGCTGTTTATGGGAGAAAAGCATGCAATTTTGAAGCTGAGAGAAGATGGAAAATCAATCAGAGCCGTTGCACAAACATCGGTCATAGCCAGTACAACCATTTGGAACGTCCTGAAGAAGAAAGAAACCACACGTGTGCTGAGCAACAGACGTCCAACAAAAGTTTGGTGATGTCACTGGGTCGCAGGCTTGATGCAGTTATTGCAAACAAAGGATTTGCAAATAAGTATTAAGTATTATTCACTTTAATCTATTTTAAGTCTATCCTGTTGCTATGCTTTTGCTCACCCACCTCGGCACAACACAAAGCGCCTGGGTCAGTCCTTCATGCTGGTAGCCATCAGGCTCCACAACCAAGGCTGACCCCCATATGAGAACTATGAGGACTTTAAGAAGTTTAAACATGCTCTATCTGCCTTTAAACATGCACTATCTGCAACCATCTTGGACTCTAACCACTGGCGCACTTTACACTTACTTACACTATACATCCTATATACCACTTTATAGACTGCACACATGTACTGTACATATTACATTTATTTATTGCACATACATTTATTTATTTATTGATGGACTGTACACACTATGTTCACCCGTTCACTCTGTATCTTTTATATCTCTATTATTGTTTTTATAATTGTTGTATACCTTTACCTCTCCTGTGTTTCACTCTGTTTGCTGATGTTGCTGCTTTGACACCTGAATTTCCCTACAGGGATTAATAAAGGTTCATCTTATCTTATCTTATCTTACCTAAAAATGTGGTGTTCCGTTACAAACGATGCTCTCTTCCAAGTTGTGTAACAGATCTAGATGTAAGTACCTGTAAATAGTATAGAATTGAATTAAATAGATCAGCCCCATTGTCACCAATATTCGATCCAGCTATTTGAGTCAGGATCGTCCCGATATTGGTATCGGTGCATTCCTAAAATTGTTCATTGAAAAGCTCTGTGGATTCCATCTGCCTTTTTTCCTGTCTGTGATTTATCGTAATAAACACACAATAAACTCTCCCTGCAGGTGTCACACTTGGGCGACCCGATTGGAAGGAGTTGAGGGAAGATTTCCCCCGATGCTGTGAACCACGCTGAAGACGGAAGTTGATGAGCGTCACAACTGCCCGTCGTAAATGTTTGATATGACTGGACTGTCTATTCATGAACAACATACACACACACACAACGAAAAACCCCACACGCTTGATAGTTACATTAACAGTTCTCCTTCTCCACTGTTACACACAACACACACACACACACACACACACACACACACACCCTTGTGCAAACATGGGTATAACTACACTCACTTTATATATACTCATTCTCCAAACCTGACATGTGTTTTTGCCCACTGCACTAAAGTGCTACAGTATACAGTACATCTGCTGTACAGTCCATTTTATGTTTGTGAAGACACTAGTGTGTCAGTGAATTGAATTGTATACTGTTAACTAATTAATCTAACTAAATAAAAGATCATTAAACATTGTTAGATAATTACAAAATGTGTCTGTGTTGTGGTTGTGTTTGAGATTGCATGTCTTAAATAATAGATTATGGAGTAATCACAGCTTCAAAGCAACTAATATATGCAACTAAATCTGTCAATTCAGGGTTATGTTTTGCTCGTCTTTAGTTGTGTTCAGAGTTATTGGTTTCTCTGCAGCTGTATTGAGTGTGTAAATCTGTAATTCTGCTGCTGTAGTTCACTTTTGAACGGACAAATCTTTCTTCTTTCCCACCGCATGTGCCTGTATCCGTATGCTCCCTCTCCCCTGTGCCACCATGTCTGCAGGTCATGTGACATCCAGATGGAGCACACAAGTGGAGCGGCCAATGAAAACCTTCTGTTTTGACAAATCACTCCCATAACAGGCTCCCTGCCTGTCTCCTTCTGTGCTCGCTGTATCTTTAATTACATCCACGACTATTTTTAAATGCACGTCCTCCCTCCAGCACGCGCTGCTCTCGTCACCTGTCTACCTGTCTCCCTGTCTCCTTTAATCCCCGTCATTAGAGCTCTCTCTCTCCGACAAGGCAGCTCGTTTTGTGCATCCGTCTTTGCTCAGATGTTTCCTCCTCATCGTTTGCTTTGTTCTGATATTTTCTGCCTGTCATCCACATGTGAAGTATACAGATGTTTGTTCCAGCAAAAGCTTTACTTTTCAGCCAGTTGTGACACTTCTTTGCAGGATAACAGCACTGCTTGTGATTTGGCAGCAAATGTTACTGTTCATGTTAGCAGTTTGCTGGGACAATGTTTGCACACGTCATGACTGCAGTTTGTTAGCTGATGAGCAGATGTACACTCAGCAAGCAGTGCCAAACAAATGACAGGACTTGTAGGAAGTGAGGAAGACGATGTTAAATGCAAAATTGAGGGAGGTTACGGTACAAATCACAGCACATCTGGTCCTCAGACATTTTATTTCCCTGCAGCTTCACTAAAACAAAAGAAATATATGTAACCCCTGCTATTCTACTCTACTCTATCCCTCTTTCCACTCTCCTAGTTTGGTTTGCTTCCCTCCCCTCTGCATCTTCCAATGACTCACACGCTCCCCCTCCCCCCTGTGTGTCATACGTTTTCACCCCTTCTCCTCCCACCTCTCCGTCCCTCTCTTGTCTCTCCCTCTCATTCGCCCACATCCGCTCACTTTCTCCACCAGGCTTCAAACACGCTGCAGGTAACGTTTAAAAAGATTGATCTATTTCTTCATTCCCTCCATCCCTCTAAACCTCCTCCCTCCTCTTCCTCCTCATCTCCTCCTGTTCTGTGTATTCTCACCGTCTCCTCTCTCCATTGGTCCATATTCTCAGTCACTGACTGAAACAGCACAGAAATTGAACTGGCTTGTGGTCCGGAACAGGTTGACAGTAGATTCATAAATAGGTATGCGTTATTAGCTTTTGATTTATGTTTCCTTCTCTGTGTATATGTGGTTGTATGTGAGTGTGTGTGTGTGCGTGTGTGTGTGTGCCAGCATTTTCCTAGGGAGCATCTTTTCCACAGCTTTCCATCCCTAAGGCTGCGTCACTATCATCACTGTGTGAATGTGAGGAAGAGAGTATGAATTATTGTGACTAATGTGAAATTAGCTTTAATCAAATGCGTTTTTGGCGTTTGCCATTTCCTTTTTTCATATGCATCTTGTCTGTTTGTACACCGATTCCCTTCGTCATCCCTTTTTTTAAAGCAAAATAAGATGGAGTGATTGTACGATTTGGTGTATGTGTTGTAATGTTCGGTGCAAACGGTTAAATAAAGCAATTTTGTCTTGTTTTTTTACAGGATGTCCATCGTGAATATTGTTGCCAGGGAGATCCTGGACTCCCGAGGAAACCCCACTGTGGAAGTAGATCTGCATACTGGCAAAGGTTAAAAAATGAAACCATTAAAAAAAGCATTACTCGTATACTGCATTTGTCAGTTGTGTTTGTGTCTGTTAATGGGCTTCACATCTTGTCTTATCTAAACCTCTAAAAATCATCAAGGTTGTATTTGCACAAGCTTACCTTTATGTTTTTTCACCCCTCCTTGTACTTTTCTCTCCACCCACCAACCATCTTTTATCCATCCCAGGTGTTTTCAGGGCTGCGGTGCCCAGCGGTGCTTCCACCGGCATCTACGAGGCTCTGGAGCTCCGAGATGGAGACAAGACTCGCTACAAGGGCAAAGGTGAACACGTGTAATGAGACGTATCCTCTGTGCTTCCGTCTGCTGTCTTTACCCGTGTCTCTGCTTTTTTGCTTTGAGCATTTTCTGATGTGGTTTTGCTGCATAAATGTGGACTGACAGTATCCCAGGCTTCACATATCTCCTTCTATCCTGCTGTGTAAGGTGTAACCAAAGCCGTTGGTCACATCAATGACACCCTTGGACCCGCCCTCATCCAGTCTGTGAGTATCAATGCAGAATTTGATCAATTTAAAGCATAAAATGGCTGAGCAGTATTGTGAAGAACATTTTTCTGTCAGGGAATCAATGTGTTGGAGCAGGAGAAACTGGACAACACGATGATTGAGATGGACGGCACCGACAACAAATGTAAGCCTCATTCACATCTCACGTGCGGTGATGGCCTATATGTGTGATTACATGTTTCCGCACCACTGACTGCATCCATGTGTTCTGTTTCTCCCAGCTAAGTTTGGGGCCAATGCTATTCTCGGAGTATCACTGGCCATATGCAAAGCTGGCGCAGCAGAGAAAGGTGTCCCCCTGTACCGCCACATTGCTGATCTGGCAGGAAACGGAGAGTTGGTCCTCCCAGTTCCTGTGAGTCCTGTTTTATTATTGTGCTAAGGTGTAATTCTTTCCCAAATACAATCTCATCTCCCTTCTGTGTCCCTCACTCAGGCTTTTAATGTGATCAACGGGGGCTCCCATGCTGGTAACAGACTGGCTATGCAGGAGTTCATGGTGCTTCCTGTAGGGGCGGAGTCTTTCCGTGATGCTCTGCGTGTGGGGGCGGAGCTCTACCAGACATTGAGGGGCGTCATCAAGGAGAAGTACGGTCAGGATGCTACAAATGTGGGAGACGAGGGAGGGTTTGCTCCTAATATACAAGAGAACAGTGAAGGTAAGGAGCACAACCACATGGAAAATATTCTCCTTCCCTTAAAGTATAACTTTGGTAATATATATATATATATATATAACTGGACCCTATTTCCCTATGTTTTTATGTCTAACTGACTAATAGGGACAACAATTTCTGAAATTAGTTCAGTATTGAGGGAGAGCGTTGTAACCGGCAGCTGCGAAACTCAAGATTGTTAATATAAGTGTCTGACAACATTAATGAAAGGACATTTTCTTGACCTTTCGTTTGATCTGGTCTGGTTGTTATTGTGTCCAAGTTCCCGCTCAAGGAAAAGTCTCGTTGTGAAATATGAATATCCGTATATCTGGCTCAAATAAATACAGGCGGCCATCAAATTCAAAAACCTCGTCCACATTGTCGAAATCATCTAAATATTCAGCCGTGACATTATACATTTTTTAGATAACACTAAGCTACGCTTTCTGTCCTCAAACGCAACAAACTCTGCCCGACTGTCACTCGCGTTTCCACCGTGGATGTATTCCACTGTCGTCTTCTGGCAACACGTCACATCGCCAGGTTTCAGAACAAGACTTCTTCTTGAGTGAGACTCTTTCCATAATGTCAGACACTTATAATAACAATCAGAGCCTGTCATGGCAAACATAAGCACTTTTAATGGACGTAAATGACGGTGCCAGCTTGCCCCAATAGCTCCATATTGCAGCCTGCGAGCCCTTTAATATCCTGTGATCTTTCTTTTTCTCTCCGTCAGCCCTGGAGCTGATCAAGACGGCCATAGAGAAAGCGGGCTTCACAGACAAAGTGGTCATAGGGATGGATGTTGCTGCTTCTGAGTTTTTCAGTGAGGGCAAGTACGACCTGGACTTCAAGTCTCCGCCCAACGCTGCCCGCAATATTAGTGGCGAGGAGCTGGCTAGCATCTACCAGGGCTTCATTAACAACTACCCAGGTGTGTATTCTGACGTGTGTGAGTCGGATTTCAGTCCTTAAATGGGTCAAACACAAGTCTCTTACAGCTGTAGACAATTCATCATGGACCTTTAAAACAAGGGAAATGTATCCCCATAGATCACTGTGCCTCCAGCATCAGTTGTAATAGCTGATTGAACCATCTATCAGGAAAATGGACACACCAACCTATTTCCCATATTTGTACAACTGCCATATTTGTTTCATCACCTTTTAGACAGAGAGGCTAAGAGAACAAGAGAGCTGGATGTCTCCACAGCCCGGTCTCTCCGCCTGTTAAAGAGGTTTTAATTATGCGCTACAGTGCACATTTGGCAAGCAGGGACCTACTCTGATGTGGCTCTTTACCTTGTCAATGGTGTGCTTCCTGCTTGGGCATCTGTGTGTAATGTGAGTGCATTTTAAGACGTTACTCCCATTAGAATCTTTATTGTCTATGTCACTCTTGCTCTAGCCCTCATTGACTTGTAGGTGAGTAATGGAGACAATGACGGCTTCTCAAAGGTTATAATATTAGATTTATGCAGAAAAATACATCTTACCCATGTCTCTTTCCTTCAGTGGTGTCTATTGAAGATCCTTTTGATCAGGACGACTGGCCGGCTTGGTCACAGTTCACAGCCTCAGTGGGCATCCAGGTACACCTTGTCCTTTGTTATCTGGAAGTGAATTAGTCTTGCACTTCCAACCATGAAAATAGGTCAAGATATCCTGATTTTTAGTTGCTTGTATGTCTGCAAAATGCGATTCTGACATATACATAATGAAAGTCAAAAGCATATTTCATTGACTCTCCTCGAGTTTATAATGCAGGCTGATCTTTATGTGTAACATCAGTGGAGGTACCCTTTAGTATTATTGGTTTACGTGGTGTCAGTGGAATAGAACTGGATTTACATACGTAGTGCGACAACAGACTTCCTGGGCTGAGTAGACCTGATGCTATTACTGTGAGTGACAAAATGCAAATTCAATCTGTCTGTAACTTTGTTGCATATATTGTGCAGGTGGTCGGAGACGATCTGACAGTCACTAACCCGCGCAGGATACAACGAGCCGTGGAGGACAAGGCCTGCAACTGCCTGCTGCTTAAAGTCAACCAGATTGGCTCCGTCACAGAGGCCATCAAGGCGTGAGTTTGTGTGTATTTGATGCATAGACATATAGGCACACGTGTCCGTGTACGTGCCTGCCACGTGAGAGCATGCTTCATATTTATATTTATTTGATAATGCCCCTGCCTCTCAGGTGTAAGCTGGCCCAGGAGAACGGCTGGGGTGTGATGGTGAGCCACCGCTCAGGAGAAACAGAGGACACTTTTATAGCTGACCTGGTGGTTGGTCTCTGCACTGGACAGGTAACACACACACACACACACACACAGACACACACACACTACACTGCTAATAGAACTCTACATTTGTGTCATTGCATTACATAAGTTGTCCCTTCGTCACAGTACATTAATGAGACAATAAAAACTAAACACTGCTTGGAAACAAGACAATACAAAACAAGAATAATTAGGAATGTAACAATACTAAAAACTCTCAGTACGATAATATCACGATAAACAAATTCATGATACAATATTCATGATGATATTAAAAAATGAAGAAAAATAATGACTTGAAAAAATGTCCTTTATTAATAAATCTGATGTGTACAGCAATTTTATTTGCTTAAAAAAAATCTTTTTAATTTAAAGTGCTTCTACTTTCCTTCTTTGATAAAATAAAAATAGCCAGCCATGACCTAAGCATGTGCAAAAAATTAGCATTATTTTTTTTAACCAAACATGTCACATTCACGGTGGAGCATCAGTGTTTTTAGAGCCCTATGTTACTACTCACCCAGTAGGCAGGCATTTATTTTAAACTGCCAAAAACGTCAAGCCAGGCTGCGAGTCACAGACCGGAATAGGAGCACCCAGTTGTTGTTTTTTTTACCTACTACCACAGAAAGTAAGCCTTTTCTTAGTGCACTGCATCTCACATATCAAATAACAAACAAGGAAATAGAATAACCAGACCATGGGCTTTGCAGTAAAATAAATAAAGTTTCACTTTACTTTTTCCAGTAACTCAACTCATACTCAGTCAGAGAGTAAAATAGAGGTCCCTTTGAGTTCAAGTCAATTTTTTATCGCGAAATTCAATATATTGTTACATCCCTAACAATAATGCTTGTTTAACAGTGCAGTAGTGGCTCAAGTATAAGATAATGTAATAAACAGATGTGGAAGGTAAGCATTGCTATTTTAGAAATATAAGCTAAATTAACTACTGTATTTCTGAAATGATGTGAGATAATAAGTATATCAGTGAGTCCACAGAACACCAAAAATCACTCAAGAAAAACAAACCAAACATTAAGATTACAGCTTCAAAATGCTAATATTACAGTAGCCTGCTTCTCTATGAAATGTCAAAACGCCCTTGAAGTAGTAGCCATTATTTTTGACATTTTACAGATGTGATTTATCTAAAATAGAAATTGGAAGATCACTTGATAGTGAAAATAAAGCTCTGCTTGCTGTCCAAATACCAAGGGTTAGTAATAATGCAGCTGTACCTGTAACTCTCTGTGATCCTTGGTATTTGTGTCTCCCTTCAGATCAAGACTGGAGCTCCCTGTCGATCAGAACGTCTGGCCAAATACAATCAGCTCATGAGGTGGGTATTCATAATAACATAATGTATATAGAAATACATATAGAAAACACCACTTTATATCCTCTCCTTCTTTCCCTCTTTGTTTCATCTGCTGTTGTGCTCTTTCACATTTATCTGCCCGCTCTACATTTTCTTTCTCACCTCCTCTTCCTCCTCCTCTCAGGATTGAGGAAGAGTTGGGTGACCAGGCTCGCTTTGCTGGACACAACTTTCGCAACCCCAGTGCCCTTTGAGTGCCAGCGCCATTAGCAGTGGCACACAATAAAGCACGCATATGCATATATTCATAGTGATGAAATCATGACACCTGTTTAAGCAAAGCTCCAACCACACTAAGACACACTTAAAAGCAATAAGACTAATTAGTTTTCAAATAACTCAAATGCTCTGTAGCTACAGTATATTGACCAGATGTTTCAGCAAGTGATTGACTTAATTGACTACAACTGGTTGCAGCAAATCCTGAACAAAGCCT
>CAKAOH010026884.1:0-12500 GCA_916701665.1 Sebastiscus tertius | reverse complement strand
AAGATTCAAGATTCACTTTATTGTCATTTCACTGAGTATTTGCATACACAGAAGGAAATGAAATATTGTTTCTCCCAGCTCCCGTCAGTGCATTAAAAAGGATAGAATAAACAAGTATTAAAATTAACATACCTAAAAATAACAATAGAAGAATAAAATAAGTAAACATATATATGTAGTTAAATGCTTCAATCTGGTGCACTTTGAGAGCAAAATTAGCAACATTAAGAGCCAGATAAACAACTACATACTCTCAATTTAATCATAAACACATTGGTTGTATAGAACATATATACCCAAAAGTGAAGCCAAAACATCTTGATCACCAGCTGGTGGCTAGCTGTTGGTTAGATTTGATATGCAGCAGAGTTTTCTATGAGCAGAACGTGCATTTTAAATGTCAATATCCCAGCTGATCATGTTCATTTAATTGTGGAAAGCCAAAATCATGATTAATATTCGATTAATTGTGCAGGCCTAGTAGTGTGGCTACTATATTTACTGGAGTGTACAATAGCTCTGCTAACTGTTCAGCCAAATATGTCTCTTCTTTTTTTTTTTTTTTTACATCCAGTGGTGTGGACTATTTATATCCTCATTCAATATACATGAGCCATTTTTTCATCATAGTGGTACATGAATGAATGGATTAGACAAGCCTTTGCAAAGTAGTCCACCTATGTTGTTAGGCACACCCAAACGGATAAAGGATCCTGACATTTCCCTAATGGCGTGCTGGCTGGTTGGCTGGATAAATAAAAATGGGATTCTGCCGGCCATAACCAGGTCATGTGGGTTAACCACAAGTGGCTGTGGGTTTTGGCTGTTGTGGTGGAAGGTGGAAGGAGGGGAGGGGGGGGTGTGGTCCCATATCCTCAAGATGTTTGCTGGAGTCTTCTGCAGGCCGCCATCCAAAATGCAGTCGACCAATCAGCACCGCTCTTATTATCTGTTGTTTCAATGTTATTATAGCAGCCAATTGTACAATACCCAGACCAGTGCATTCTGTTAGTGTGTTAACCTATTGTGCCTGTGGGTTTTTTCGCTGCTGTGGTGAAGGCTGAGAGGAAACTGTTTTTGGAGCGCAGTGAAAAGCAGTTGTGCCGATACAGTGTGAAGCATGCTGGGAATTTAAATGTTGCAACAGTGCTTTTGCAGTTTTAAACTCAGATGTTTTCACAAATTCTTGAACTCCACACTCGCTGCAGACAGCAAACGGTGTTGCTGCATCCTCACTAATGTTCCTCAGCAAAAACATTGAATTCTCTGTAGGATTTCCATGCAGATAAATACTGAATAATGCCTTCTTTGTTTATGCTTCTTTACAGGTTTTGGTAGCTCTCATGGTGTAACACACAGCCCAGTCAGTAAGCAACAGGAACCAGTTCAGTCCCTGCAATGGCTTGTGTTGTAAAATGGGCGTTTTAAAGAAGACATAATGAAAACACGGACACACAAAGAATCGGTATGAACGAGGCATACGTGCATTTCTTACAATGAGGTCAGGGATTGTGTACCTGCCTAATGGGACTGTGGCTACATCATAATTAGTTCAATATGTGATTGTATTTCAAAATAACCAGGATGACTAAGACGTAAATTATTTATTTGGTTGTGAGATTCCACGTTTATATTTGATTCTTTCCTACGCTTACACTTTCTCCCTCCTCTCTGTGTCCTTCTCTCTATTATGGCACGTTCTTCTTTTAACCTCCCTCCCATTTTCATTCTCCACTTGTTGTTGTCTTTTCTACATTCTACCTTGAATTGAACGGCTTTCTTTTTGGCTTGTATTAACCCTATTTTCACTCCAATCAACACATCTCATATTTCTGGCTGTCTATCTCCTTATTTCTGTAACCCTACATTGTTTTAACATGTCATGCTTTCCCTTCCTGTCCATATCGCCCTCCTTTTTCTGGACTTTGGGTTTTGCAGATGCCCATGCGCAGTGGGCGACGGCGGGGGGCGAGTGAGGAGAGAAGGGGCAGACGCCCGCACGCCAGCCCCACTCGCCCTGAACGCAACGATAGACAGACGGTTAGAGCACACCTCTTTTTTCCTATCGTTGTTTTCGCCATACGTTTATGTGTGTGCATGCAAGTGCAAGAGTCACAAGCAATAAAGAGCTGTCCCTGTGTGCTGGATTCTGTGTGTGTGTGCTGTCAGTGCATGAGTCATCAGTATGATTGCCACAGACATACCCTTGCAGTGTCAGTATTGTTCGATAGTGTGTTTTACAACGTAGAAATCTTTGATGTTTCGTGTTTGACATTGATGTTTTGTGTGTGTGTGCATGCAAGTGTGGCTTTGTTCTAAAAACAGTCATAGGCCTATTAAGGATTCAAAAGCATCACTACAGAATTAAAAGTCTTGTGTTGTTTTAGCAAAGAGGTGCTGGCGAGGAATTGGCTGGAAATCGCTTCAGTCGCAGATCACAAGGGCATGATTCATCAGAGAGTGAGGGGGAGGAACTTGTGTCTCCTCCAAAGAGGCAGAAAGTTCAGGTTTGTGTTACATTGCATCAACCTGTTATATAAAGACTAATTATAAAGCTTTGATTCAGCTAAATCATCAAAAAAAGGCACTGTCTAAGATATTGGGAGTACCACATTTTTACCTCATCCACAAATGATCTTTTCTTGTCAGGATTCGGCCTCCACCCCTAACCCTCCAACATCAACACACTCGACTGACAGCTCGGCTCCTTCCACCGTCCCACCTCCAACCTCGGTTGCCAGCCAATCCCGTGAGAGTGACAACGAAGACGGCCAATCCCAGGGCAGTAGGAGTTCAGTTGTAGGGAGCCTGGCGAATAGCAGCAGTAGTCTGAGCAGCGGGCGGGATATAGACCAGGACAATCGTTCCTCGTCCCCAAGTCTCTCCGCTTCCCCTTTGGGCAGCCTGGACTCTGATTCCGATGGCCCCGACTCACCAAAGCAAGGAGAGAGGGAACGGGAGAAAGGCAAGGAGGGAGGAGTGGGGAAGGTGTCAGGAGACGATAGGAGGGCGCAGCGAGAGGGGAGAGGGGAGGAGTCCTGTGGAGATGGAGAAAAGCGGGAGATGGATGCACGAATTGAAGACTGTCCGTCTCTTAAGCCTCCCTCCACTCCGTGCTCTTCCTCTGGTCTGACTCCTTCTCTCCGTGGAGCAGGGGATTCATCAAACGACAGCAATAGCGGGAGGAAGTCCTATTTCTCCCTGGACTCCAAATTGATGTGTAAAGTTGAGTATGGCGGGCCGACGGGCGTTGACGGTGCACTTAGTGGCAGCAGAATGAATTCCAAAGCCAGCACACAGTGTGTGACCAAGACAACTATCTCGGGAGGAGATTTCTCCCATAACAGCCCCAACATTCCCCACTCTTTACCCCCTCCTCTTCCTCCGCCACCTGCCCTGAAGCCCTTGGAGCTCGGGGGACAAAACCTGCCTGCTGAGGTTAAGATAGAAAGAGACAAAATAGAAAAGGCAGACAAACTCCTGGACAAGGCTCAGTCCACTCCTCCCTCTCTGCTGCCACAGACCGGCTCCCAGCAGCAGTCCCAGTCCCAGCCTCAGACCCAACCTTCAACCCACCCTCACCACTACAGCTCCACCAGCTGGCAGGGTGGCACAGCAACTGGTTGCCAGGGGAGCTGGGGATACACCCGTTACCCTGGCAACCACCACCCACACCAACCACAGCACCAGCCCCCAGTGCAGCAGCAGCAACTTCCGTCTGTTTACAACCCTCCATCCTCTCGCCACTCCTCCTCCCACCCCTCTTACCTCCCCCATCCTCACCCTCACCCCCACAGGGAGTACCTTCCCAGGTACGCTGGAGGGGGAGGGGACAGAGAGAGGGGGGCTGCAGGAGAGAGGGAGAGGGGAGTGAGGGGGGAGTGTGGGGGGAGGGAGATCAACAGAGAGTTCTCTGCTCCCGTTGGCAACAGCAGCAACAACAGTAGCGGCAGTAATAGTAATACTGCTTGTGGCGGGATGGGCGGGTCTAACAGCATCCCAGGCAGGGAGTTTGGGGGTCTGCCGGTGGGTCAGAACCGGGAGTTCCCAGGTTCTGGGAGGGATGGACCTAACTTGGGTCCTGAAAGAAGAGACTTTCCGCCAGCTTTCAGAGACAGGGAGCGAGATAGGGATCGGGAACGGGATGCAGGGAGGGAGTTTCCTCTGCCAAACCAAAACCAGAGTAGAGACTTTGGCCCCAACGGAACTGGAGCGGGGCATCCCAGAGACAAAGATGGAGGCAGATGGGGTGAGTTTGGGGGTCAGACAAGAGAGGTTGTCGGCAACAGTAACCCAAACAACAACTCCATCCCACAGGGAAACCCCCCAAGTTCAACCAGCGGGCTGCCTGCCGCCCCCATGCTGAACCGAGACCCACCTGCATCACCCCAAAACAACCCGAGTCACCCTTCCCACTCCTCCCTGCCCCCACACCCCCACCCACATCCCCCAAACTCATCCACCCGAGACTTCCCTCCTCCCATGGAGGCACAGACCCCTTCCTCTGGAGCAGACCACTTTCACAGAGAGTATCCCCCCACTGGGGGGAAAGACTTTCCTGCTGGGGCGCCTCCTTCCTCTGGCACAAATCGAGAGTACCTCAGCCCCCCTGGTGTGACTCCAAACCTGGGAAGAGAGTATTCGGGGCCTGGAGGAACCCATCACCCCCACCCACCTCACCCCCACTACCAGTCTGGGCCCAGAGACAGAGAGAGAGACTCAAACCTGCGAGAGTCTGCTCTGTACCAAAACCGTGGGGGCCCAAATCAGCCTCCTGCTCTCTCTCCTTCCTCCTCTTCCAGCCATCATGGACACCCTCCAAATGCTCCTTATGCCCCTCCACCACCTCAGCCTACTATACCCCCATCTCAGACCTCCCACACCCAGCCACCCCCGTCGGGTATGGCACCCAATATACGTCCCCCACACTATCAGTCCTCCACCCAGACTCCTCCAACACCCCTATCTCCATTACCCAGCCCATCCACGAATCAGATGGGAGGCTTCTCATCTTTTCCCCCTGGCTCCTCATCTGGACCCAACATGCCACTTCCTGGGCAAGGTGTGTCATCCAGCTGTTCACCTGGCTGTCGTCCCCCCCCTTTCCACGGCACTTTGAACAGCCACCCTCCCTTCAGTGGAACGTACCACTCCAATGGGAACGGCGGCAGT
This sequence comes from Sebastiscus tertius, assembly GCA_916701665.1. NCBI lineage: Eukaryota > Metazoa > Chordata > Actinopteri > Perciformes > Sebastidae > Sebastiscus > Sebastiscus tertius. The sequence goes on along the minus strand of CAKAOH010026884.1, from coordinate 7,328 downwards.
AACATGGCCAACAGCAATAGCAACAGTAGCGCACCCAATAGCAGCAATACCAACTCGCAATCACTCTCGCCTCAACACGTCTCAAAAGGACCTCCACCTCTTAATAACTCAGCCAACAACAACAACAACAGCATTTCGGCCCCTGCCTCCAGTTCTTCACTCCCTGGTGGAGACGGACATTCGGATTCGGGTCCACCTCCTCCACCTGTTATCAAAGAGGAACCGATAGAAGAAAGGGAAGAGAGTGAAAGCCCACCACCGTTGTTGAGAAGCCCCTCTCCTGAACCCAAACCTGTAGACATCCCCATCCACGCCAGCCAATCAGCACGGTAAAGTCCAAATGACGGCGTCCTATTTGAGACTGTCAATAGAGTGGTGCAGGGATGACGTATTTTTGTAGGCCAACCAGGAAGTTAGCATCGCCTTGTTCCCTAATGGGATTTTTCCATTGGATTTTGGATTATTGCAGAAAGTAAACTAATTTATGATACATTTTGTTGTAATCTTCACAAATGAACACCACTTTTATGATTTCTGAAGGGTAAATGCAATCGCCAGAAGTAAAAAGCTAACATTGGCTATAAACAAACTACACTACAGTCGCATGAATGCGACTATATATAGAGGCGGACGAGTCGGCGTGATGACGTTTTGTAGTCTCATTTAGCCACTTGTTAGCAGCCGCCTTTTTTAAGACACATAAAAGCTTCAAAATTCACAAGTGAGATATTTACTGACGTGTTTTATATCACAGAACAAAACGTTAGAATCTCTTAAGCTTGTGTTAACCACAGACCTCTTTTCAGGCGTCTAACTAAAAACCCATTGACTTCCATCCGAGGGAACCGGAAATGCTAATTCGCTAACTCATTTCCGGGTTTTAGGACTCATTCCTGCAGCCCTCTATGTGTGTCTCTGTTCAGTCCCTCTTTATGCGATCAGATGTAATTAACACTAATGATGATTATGATGGTGATTCTGACTCCTGAAGGTTGTAGTAATGATGTTTTACTCTGCTGTGTCACTGCTGTGTCCAGGTTTCACAAGGTCCTTGATCGTGGCAGCGGGAATTCCTGCGCCCGCAGCGATGTCCTCTTTGTCCCGTTGGACGGCTCCAAACTGTGGAAGAAGAGGAATGAGGTGATCGAAAGGGCTCGCAGGGAGGTCGAGCAGCGGGCCAGAGACCTCAGAGAAAAAGAGAGGGAACGAGAGAGGGAGCGCGAGCGCGAGAGGGAACTGGATCGACATCTACAGGTGTGCACATTTGAGCGTGATAATTATGCAGCGTGTCAGATTTAATGGATTTGATGTCGATTAAATTGGTCATTTTAACGGGAGGGGAGTAAAGCAGATCAGGGCAGATGTGATTTACTGTCTTTTTACTGTTTTCTCTGCAGCAACAGAAGGACGTCAACGCCGCTGTAGGGGGTCGCCAGAGCTCCTCGCTCTTCTTCCCCTCCTCATCTTCTATCATCCTCGACCCTTCATCTTCCTCCTCTTCCTCTGGCAACTCTATCTCCCACCCTCCCCCTCACCAGCATCATCCCTCACACCCACATGCTCACCTTGCTCAAGCACATCATCTCCACCCCAGCCTCGCTCACTCCATCCCCCACTCCCTCCTCCTGCCATCCATGGGTGGTGCATCGACAGTGGTTGGCCCTCAGGGAGCCCTGGGAATCGGTATAGGAGGTCCATATCTGGGCCCTGACACCCCAGCGCTGAGAACCCTGAGCGAGTATGCCCGCCCTCATGCTATGTCTCCGCTCAGCGCAGCAAGTCGCGCCCAGGCACACCACGCACAAGTTCACCACGGCCATCCCCACGTCCACCCCTCGTTCTTCCTTCCTCAGTTCCAGAATCACGCTTTAGGCCACCCGCATCACCTGCCCACCGATGCTGCTACAGCTGCAGCCATCTTGGGTTTTCTGTATGGTGGCAGCCTTGAAGGGGGTCCAGGTGTTGGAGGACACGCTGGGATGGCAGGAGGCCCGATACCTGGAGGCATTGGGGGTGCAGGGTTAGGAGGACTCGGCTTTCCTCATGCAGTGGCTGCACATCGAGAGCGAATAAAGCAAGGATTTGAATTTAAGAGCGATGACCGGGTTTACCCGCCGGGGTCCATGGCTGATCACGCTGCTCTTGCCCTTGCTCACTCTCATTCTCATGCCCATGCCCACGCTCACGCTCACGCCCATGCACATGCCAATGCCCATGCACATGCCAATGCCCATGCTCATGCACACGCCCATGCACATGCACACTCCTTGCTACTTGGAGGAAGTGCAGCAGCTAATGAGGTTTCAATCTATGGCACTCCTCCTCCCCCAGCTCCGCCTGGACCCCAGCACCTCCAGAACCCGAGTCTGCCCCAAGTAACTCGACCTCCCAACCCTCCTGCCCCTCAGTCCCTGTCCAATCCACCCCCTTCATCTCTCCTAACACCCTCTCTCCCTTCTCACCCATCATCTGCATCACCAGCTGCCCCCCCAGCCCCAGCAGGCCCTGCTGCCCCTCCGCCAGCTCCTCCTCCACCTGCTCCGCCGACCTCCAACGCCTCCTCACTTCATCACCCGGTCCCCCATTCTTCTTTTCCCAGCTCCCTGTCCTCTCATCTGCCACCAGCCACTGCTCCAGCCGCTCCCCCTGAAAACTACCCCACTCCCACCCGCTCTCCTGCCTCCTTTGAGCGAGACAGGAGCGGGGAAAGAGAGCGGGAGAGGGAGCGAGACAGAGCAGCTTTGCCGGCCTTTGGGGACAGAGAGCGAGAAAGAGAAAGGGAGAGAGAAAGAGAAAGGGGAGGAAGTGGTGGAAGTGGTGGAAATGGAGGAGGAGGAGGAGGAGGAGCAGGAGGGGGAAGTGGAGGAGGAACAGGTGGAAACGGAGGTGGAGGAGAGAATCTGGGGCGTCTTCAGATGTTAAACGTGACACCTCATCATCACCAGCATTCACACATCCACTCACACCTTCACCTGCACCAGCAAGACACAGGTACTAACCACTTCTGCTCCAAATGCTGTTAATATCAGTCTCAACTGCCTTGGGATTACATAGATGTGTTACTACAAACACATTTTGTAGTTAAAAATTCATTTTTAAGTGTTGCAAGATTTGCATACTAAAAAAGTAAAGGATAAGGCTAGCGATATTCTAACACCATAGACCTCCATTGTGGTCCAAAAACAAAACAAAAAAACTAATCTAATAGCCACACCATGCACTGGATGACACGTTCCTTCTTTAGGATGGCACTGTACTTTATTTTGAGTCAATCTCACTTGTACCGCGCTTCACTGTATGTTGGATCGACACACCAAATCTCAAAATAGTCCCAAACAAATGCACTATGAGTAACATTTGCTAAATACTACAATGTCCAGCTATTTTAGGAGATTACTGAGCCTTTAAAAAAAACAAAATAAGCTATATATTTGTGACCCATTTTTAAAGATTTACATCTTCAGTAGGAACAAATAGGCTTGGGATTGTTCTCCACATACAGAGCCAGCCTTATCCTTTAACTTCAGTATAAATCATGTTTGTATTAGTGTAGCTCACCATTGAACACAGGTTTTCTTTGATTTCAGTTGATATTGGGTCATAGTTTCCTCTGAGATATCTGACTCATTTGTTCAAATGTTCAAAGTTTTAAAGTTCAAAGTTCTTAAAGAGATGTTAGTTTACTCAGATCTCAGTCTGGTGACATCAATCAGCAGAAAATGCATGACGAACAAGAGAAGCCTTTTCTCTCTTTGAAAGAATTCATGTTTAAAGTAGAAACCTGCATATTAATATTAGGGTTGGTACGGTGGTGCAGTGGTTTAGCATGGTTTCTCTCTTGGGGCCCTTTCTGTGTGGAGTTTGCATGTTCTCCCCCGTGTCAGCGTGGGGTTTCTCCGAGTCCTCCGGCTTCCTCCCACAGTCCAAAGACATGCAGGTTAATTGTTGACTCTAAATTGTCCCGCAGGTGTGAATGTGAGCACGAATGCTTGTCTGCCTTTATGTGTCAGCCCTGTGATAGTCTGGCGACCTGTCCAGGGTGTACCCCGCCCCTCGCCCAAATGTCAGCCAGTAAAGGATTAGCGCTTTCAGATAGTGGATGGAAGGATATTAATATCTGCATTTCACATTTACACAAAGGCCATTATGTTTACAGACTTTGTGTTGCATCCAGATTTCTCTGACTTTATTCAACTGTCTCAGCTGCTCGTGTGTTACAAAGAGTCAGTGTAGCAATAATGTATTTACATGCTGTGTGCATTATCTTTGTTTTGAACTCCTAATTTGACTCTTATTAAATATCTCCTGTATTTCCTATTACATCACTGGCATCCAGCGACGGGCGGGGTACACCCCCTGATGGACCCGTTGGCGTCGGGGTCTCCTTTGACACGCCTCCCTTACCCAGGAGCCACACTAGGCACCCCCATCCTGGCTCACCCCCTCACTGACAGCGAGGTGCTCCGCCAACAGCTGTTCGGTGAGGAGAAGGCTCCTCGTCCATGTACTTGTTCAGTTTTTCTCTCTAAAAACTCCACAGTGCTATGAAGAGACTTTTTGAATATGATGATGATGATTGACCTTGGTGCCCTTTCGCCTCCTCTATTTCTCCGTTTTCCTTTTGTATCCCCACCTGCTCCTCCTCTTTCCTCTTCCTCTTTTTTATTTTTTCTACAGGTGCTCCTTTCCGTGACCTGCCCCAGCCGTCCTCCCTCACTGGTCCTATGTCGGCAGCCCATCAGCTCCAGGCCATGCAGCAGGCCCAGAGCGCGGAGCTGCAGATCCAGAGACTGGCCCTGGAACAACAGTGGATCCATCACCATCACCACCACTCCCTCACCCAGGACGAGTATTACAGGTATACAGGATGTGCCCGTGTGTTTTCATTGCTGAGTCATTCTTTGATTATTTGTTCTATTAATTAATGTGTTGTGTGTATAAATATATAAATATATATATATATATATATATATATATATATTAGGGCTGACCCGAATGTTTCAAACCTTCAAATCAGTATTCAAATGCTTTCTTTTTTTTTTTTTTAAATATACATAAGTATGTAACAATAAAGTATAAATCCCAAAATAGCCAATAAAATAAGGAATAATCCCAACATTATTCATTATTCAAATTCAACATGAATTAATATTAGTTATTCTTAGATGGATATCGCTGTTTGTTATGTGTGGAGGTGCATGTGTGTACAGATGTGCGGTAGCGGCACTGTCCCAAAGCTTAGAATATCTTTGAATATTTCCAAAAAATGGTATAAGGGTCAGACCTACTATATATATATACATATATATATCTATATATATATAGATCTATGTATATATATATATGTATAATAGAAAATGTGAAAAATGGCCATCATAACTTCCCAAGAAACCAAGTGTTGTCTTCAAACAGTTTTTTTTGTTCAACCAACAGTCCCAAAGCCCAAAGATATATATTAAACATAACAACAATTAACATTATATTAATTATGATACAAGACAAAGAAAAGCAGAAAATCCTCACGTTTGAGAAGCTGGAACCAGAATGACGACTTGAACAATTACCAAAACAGTTGTCAGTTATTTTCTGTGTATTGGTGTCCATGTGTCTATAGAGTTTTTGCACCGTCCTAAAAATGAGACCCAGTTTTTTTTAAGGCCTAATCCAGCTAAACCCACCTGGTGCTGGCATATTTGAGATCCAAACCTGACCCGAGACCCAAAACTATATTTTCTATATATCTATATTTCATCTTTTACTCATCATCTGTGAATCTATTTTTGCAAGATTTGCATGGATGGAAGAGAATTTTTAAAAAATAAATAAATAGTAATTGAAACTATAAACGAAACCCGATCCGACAAACAACAATAGCCAAAATTGGACACAAGACCCAATACTTTAATATCTGGTTATTACTCTTTTTAACAAGCCTTAATCAGTGGCTGAGTCTACAAACAATATAAATGAATAATACTCCTGCTGTTGTTTCTTTTAGATGAAAATCCGAGGTTAGTGATACTGACATTTGGCAGCCTTGGGCATGTGCACAAACTGTTGATTAGTTTGTTACAATTGGCCGGCCTACCAAAAAATAAAGCAGTTGGAAAGCTGGCAAAAGTCTGATGCATCTTAGCTGTAAAAGTCATCTTGGCCGTGTGGCACGAGGGCGGTTTTCTCTACACATAAGTATTGAAAAATGTACATAAACTTGTTACATATTTGAATCCTATGAAATGCAATCTACGGATTCAGTTAAAGCTTTTAGACTGTATCCCAAAAACAGACGCTATTTTGAGAGCAAAAAGCTGCCATTATCTGAAATCTGAAATTGAACCCCAAACCTTAACTGTGACCTTTAACTGTAAATTGCACACTAACGCGGTTTCTCCTTTGACCTTTTAGTCACCTGAAGAAAGAAAGTGACAAGACCCTGTGAGGGAGGGGCACGACAAAGAGCAGCATGGAGGAAAAAACGAGGGAGAATGTGTGCAAAATGAAACGCAAAAAGAAAAAGCACTGAAAACAATGAAGGAACAAAAAGACTTGAAATGAAAGCTGGACTAATGGACGGGGAATCCACCGAAGAAAGATTTTTTTGAGGGATTAACAAAAGAGGGAGGAGGGCGTGAAAACGTTGCACACGGTCCCTGCTAACTGCACCACGTTGAGGATCCAGACTCCAGTGCTTCCCTGAATGATGTTCTCAAACTCCAGTCCTGTTTTGTATCGTGCTCTGTACAGTATATTAGATGGGGGCGGCAATAGTGAAGTACAGTATGTGTAAAATACTTGATGCCAGAAGGAATGTGTACATGAGTCTCTTTTATGTCATTGCATGTAGCTAGGCGCTTATTCTGAACTGGTGGAACTTTTGGTTCTATTTTTAGTAATTACCCCCTCGTTTGTATCTGAGGGGCGTTCTATATGCATGAGACCAGCAATTTAGTGTTATGTTATGTTTATGATCAATAGTATTGTTATTATGATTAATGTTGTCTGTTGATAATGATATAATTATATATACAGTACATATTATTTGTATTATTTTTTTACATTTTCATGGTATGGCAGTTGGTTTTTATTTTTATTTTCAATTTACCTTGTGAAACAAGATGCAAATGAAGGCAAAAAAATCTGGAAATAAATTATAATCTTTTTTTGCTAGTCTCTGGCGTATTCATGCGTGCACTATGTTTCCCCCTTCTCTCTCTCTCTCACATACATTCAGACTATTTGCCCCGTCTTTGTTTTATACAAGTCACTCATGCACAAAGCATATCAAATTCCTCACTCTCCTCCCCCTCCCCCCTCTCTCTCTCTCTCTC